>BMAW01039440.1:92436-130027 GCA_019974015.1 Nephila pilipes | reverse complement strand
CAAATTTAACTAAAAAAAGAATTATTAGCTGTTGAAAAGAAAGTAAATTGCATTAAATACACCAATAAAAAAACCAAAAAAAAATGATGCACACACAAACACACCCACCAACACCTATATATATATATATATATATATATATATTGTACAATATAATTTCCTTTGTTGGCAGGATTAGACTGTACACATTCCAGATGGGTACCTCGTGAGTTATGTGTCAAAATTTACTTAATCGAGTCGTCTTAGGCTCATCTCTGTTTGATTAGAACAAAAGCATACCCATGTTGGACCGGATGATAATCTACGACGAAAAAATGATTATTTTCGAATACATCGTAATGAAACGAGCTTACTTGCAACATCGACTACATGTCCCTTCCATCTCTATTGAGATTCAGCCTGAATAAGAAACTGATGTGCGTACGGTAGGACGTCGAAGGACGAATATATTGAAACCTAAGGAAAAGTTCAATTCGGAGAGATGCTATATGTAAATGGATGATTTAAACAAAGCACTAAATGAAAAGAATCCGGCGATGTTCAAGATGAAGAACATTATATCGCATCACGATAATGCCAGACCATATGTTTCTTTGGAGATTCATCAAAAAATCACAGAACTAGGCAGGGGATTTCTGTACACTCCTTCATTCACTTTACTCCTCAAACCTAGCACCCTTTAATTATAACTTGTTTATTTCCCTGTAAAGTATTTTGATGGGGAAAAAAATTCAAAATGGAAACATACGTCAACTTAGCACTACTTGAGTTCTCCGCCTCTAAAGACAAGGTATTTTTCAAAAACAGTATTTATAAATTGTCATCAATGAGACAAGAGTTCATAAGTAACAAAGTAAATAAATTGTACAATAAATATTATTAAGTGTATGAAAATGCATTATTTTCTTTCTCCTCGCAAACGGACAGAACTTTCTGGTAGACCATATATATATATATATATATATATATATATATATATATATATATATATATATGTATATAAATGCTTTTCCTCTGATTTCAGAGGAAAAGCATTTATCAAAAAGAAAAGTCATTAACTCTATTTATGAGCCAGATTTAACTGATAAAAGGAACAATTTACTTGACAGATTGCAAAGAACTCAAAAAATGGTGCAGAGCATATGGAAAAATGACAAAATAAATATTTGATTCCTTTACAGAAAAGGAATATATTGTTCTTTTAAACACAAAATGTCTTCCTACACCTGACGGTATTAAGGGCAATCATTTACCAGTTTATAAATAGTTAATAGGTGGAATATTAGAGACTATACCTGGTACTGAGGGCAATGTACCAGTAGTACATGTGCGTTCATCTAAAAGTAATTTTAAACGAACAGTTTCCTGTATTTGTATCTTGCCAATTATTGATAATTATACCAAGAATTGATTTACTTTTTATATTAGTAACTGCATTTAATAATGTATTTGTATTGTTTATCTGTGCTTATATGTAACCAAATCTTCTCTTTGAATATTGACTTGTGCCTTTATTATCTAAAATTTACATTTTGCTGTAATTTACTTTGCATTGTATTTAAGAATTTGTTTATACTTAAGATTTTGTTAATTGATTCATTTGAACGTACCTGCCTATATAATTTTATGAATATTTTTACAACAAAGTTTCATTTTGAATATTTATATTAACTTTAATGCTTTTGTTTTTAAATAATTCTTTGGTTTGTTTCTCATTGTGTGTGTTTAATAATTTCTCAGTTATTTCATGTTAGTTAATTAATTGATAACTGAACTATCAAATTTATCATGTATACAGTATAAGAATTATGGATATATGAACTCTTAAGAAATTAGGGTAACTTTTTTTATGTTCCCAAAAATATTATAGAATAATAATTTTACAAAATCTGATATACATTTGTAATTGTATCTAAAAATGTTATTGTATCTCCTTTCTTTTATAGTTTATATGTAGCTAAGGTATAATTTAAATTTGTCTTTGGTTGTATTTTTCAAGCATCGGTTGTGTATTTTTACAATAAGTGATTATACTTATGTATAAGATATTGTTCGTATTTTAAAACCGAGCGGGAAGTTCGGTAGCGTTTGACTTAGACACGCGTCTTTTAAATGTAAAGACTATTTAAACATCTATTCTTATAACACGTTACCAACACAGGGCACTTTACAGGACGTAAATGCTGTCCTGTGTTGGTATAAATGTTGTCCTGTGTTGGTATAAATGCTGTCCTGTGTTGGTATGAATGCTGTCCTGTGTTGGTATAAATGCTGTCCTGTGTTGGTTATAAGAAGCTTGTAAAACTTGTTCGAATGCAGCTTTTTTGACTTGTGAGGTGAGCGTATGAGCATCATGTACTGTGGTGTACCAATTTGAATGCACATCGGTGCCTAAGTAAAAAATTTAGTTTTGATTTATTAAATTAATACTTTCCCCTCTTATTTATTTTATAATTTATTTATTCTGAGCTATACTTCGCAATATTTATATAGTGGTTATATATCTTTTCATAAATCAAATTTTTTCATGAATTACAAATTATTTATTATCCTATCGATACTCCTTTTCAGTTATTTAATATTTGTTAGCCACCAAAGGGCCTGTTGTTTTAGTTAACCCAAAAATGTTGTACTTGATCACTTTTCAAAAATTTATCTTGTTTTTGCCTATATTTTTGAAGTTTGCTTTCACCTGTCAAACATAATTTTAAAAGATACGTCATGATAAATTTCTCCTGAATTTTTTATTGGTTTGAATAAAATATATGCAATAAATATCAGATACCTGCTTTCACTATTAATGAACTCAATTTTCAAAAACATGTAATAAATTTCTCCCAATTTTTTTAATGGATTGAAGTAAAACAGATATAAAAATTAAGTATTTTTGTTTACTTATCAATTCGTGATATTATTCTTAAATCATATGTATAGGGGAATCAAAGTATTACTGAAAAAATGGAAATAAAACATTATTAAAAATTTTAAGCTGTAAAACAGCCTTTTTCTCCCTCAAGATTTTCAAACTACATCTTTTTAGTTAGGCTTGTTCCTTGGAATGTTTTGGGGTCAAAATATTTTAATATTGATTTAATATTATTAGCCACCTAAGGGACTATTATTTTAGGTGAATCACTTTCAATTACTTTTCAAATTTTTGTCCCGTTTCCTTCAATTTTAATTACTTTTAGCTTAATTATATTCAATTTCATAATTTATCGCTTTCTTTAATTTTAATTTATTTAGCCTAAATATATTCAATTTAATATTTGATTGTTTGCATTAATATTATTTAGATGCGACTGATGTAATATTCTACTTAATAATTTATCGTTTGTCTTAATTTTAATTACATGTAGCTAATAAAACATTCCATTTAATAAATTTGCTTTAATTTAAATTACATGACATAGTATTCAATTTAATACTTCTTGATCGTTTTCTTTAATTTTAATTACACTTGGCTTATATGTATATAATTTAATAATTTATCGCTTCCTTTCAGTTTAATATCGTAATAGTTTATTAATATCAATTTCTCGATAGTTCATTGTTTACTTTAATTCTTATATTTAACAAAATAATTTAATAATAATTATAAAAAAAGCACACTTTGGGTGGCTAAATCTGTTCTTTGTAAAACTTTGTATAGAACTTTTTTAATTTTTTTAAAATTATTCTAGTTGTAAGTATTCTCAATTGTAAGAAATAATAAAAGTCAAAATTTCAAGAATCATTTGAATGCTTTCAGTGTTTATGGACCAGAAATATAAACTAAATTTTAAATTAGCTCAGAATTAAAACTTATGAGTCCAGATTTTATGAAAATAAATTTATTTCCTTCTCGTTATATAAAACTAAGTTAAGAAGATATACACGAACTATTCTTGAACACAGTTCATCAAATAACAGTAAAAAAATATTTAGTTACTTCCAAGACATTCGCAACAGAGAATTGCAAAATCATTAATTTCAATAACAATATTACAAAAGTCGTGAATTTAAAAATGCACTAGTAAGTGAAATGAATGAGAAAATGAAATAGAAAAAAATTATATATAAACAAAAAATTTATTCTTAATAATTCTCATATGAGAATTTTATTATATATTAGTTTTAACTCTTTCAGGGGCGGTGGTATATTATTATATCACATATTTAGCACCCTAAAAATCTCTGTAAAATACCTTTTCCCTCCACATATTTGTCTTCAAATGGTAGCTTATTGTGTTATTTACTTAAATAAGATGGCACAACCATGTAGAAATATTATAAAAATTATCGTTTTAAATCTAATGAAAGCTCCTAATAAGTGGTTGTTTTATTCCTTATAGAAATTTTTCTCAAATAAATTGAAAATTTTAATTTCATCAACAAACAAATCTACATGTTTGAAACTTTATGTGAATACCAAAAATTACTCTAAACAAAATATATAAAGTATTTATTTCATTCTTCAAAGTAAGTGGTATATTATTTATACCGGTGCCCACACAGAGAGTTAAAGAGCAACAGATGGCAGCACTAACTGTTTCGTATCAGACTGATATGTGACGGTTCACTTTGTTAAAATGAGAGATAGATATCGTAAATATGTTATAGAGTGCCAGTGAGGTAAGAATCAGATTTATTCTCCGAAGGAAAGAAAATTAAAATTGAAAAAAAAAAGGATCTACGCAAAGTTTTGCAAAGAACAGTTTAGCAGCATAAGTTGCGTTTTTTTGTACTTAAATAAAAAAAAATAATCTTATATTTAATTCTTATTTAAATATAAGAATTAAAAGCAAGCGATAAAATATAGAAAAATTTATAATTATAAACTTTTCCGATATCAAAATTAGAGGAAACAGTAACTTATTAAATTTAATATATTTAAGATAAATGTAATTAAAATTGAACAAGCTATCAATTATTAAATGGAATTTATATCAGCTACATATAATTAAAATTAAAGCAAAAACGATAAGATATTAAATTAAATATATTTAAGATAAATGTAATTAAAAGGGAAGCAATGGATAAAAAAATCAAAAGTGATCTGGTACGACAAAATGCTTCACATAAAACAATAGCCTCTTCGGAGATTAAAATTTTTGTATCTACTTTGTGCGTGCCCACTAAAAGACAACAAATAGAAACGCAGGGGGAAAAAAGATTTCTCAAAACGAAAACTATTGCAAAAAAAAAAAAAAAAAAAAAAAAAATCGAACAAAGCAAAAACGAAGATAAAGTATTTAAAGGCTTCTAAGATAGAATGGACTGGACACAGCAGATTAAGGGTTTATTGTCGTTGATAGGCATGAGAATTGATTACGATAATGGACATATAGTGTTAGCATGAGATAAAAATAGACGATAAGCTATTGAGGTGCGACAGTAGGGGTTCATCGCCTTTAGCGGTGGACAAAGTATCTAAGTTAACTAAGGTGTAAATAATTGAAGAAAGGTATACAAATGATACAATACAGCAAAGAGAAACCCGCTTTATAAGAAGAACAGAGCTCTCAGCATTACGACACCAGATTTGAAATTTGAAAGAAAGGATGATTCTTTCTAAACTGAAAAGATCAAGGAATACCGCTTTAGCGGCTATTGAAAGGAAAGAAAAATAATTATGTACGCATTCTGTAAATAATACGGAGTGCTGATTACTTTCTTTTTGACACGCCTGTTCATCACAAATTTATAAGGGTATTTTTCGAATCCAAACGATTACCATAGATGGCTGGTTTTTGAACACTTGCGGAAGACATACGTCCAACATCACTTTAGTTTTATCTAGCATTCCTTGGATTGATGTTTTCGTTTTTCTCTTGACTGTTTCAGATTTTTAAATTAGTGTTGATTATTATTTCAGAAAAATTCTAATTTTATTTAAATTAGCTTAATAATCCAGTTTTACATATTTCTTAAGTATATAAAATTGAAAAATATATTTTTAAAAGAATGACTAGACTTAAATGACTTAAATTTACTTATTTAAAAAAATTCATTACTATATGGAAACATATTTCCAAATAAGGTATAATTTTTACATATTGTATTATTTGTCATATGACTCTAATTTTTCTACTGTATTGTTTTGTAATATTTCATATATTTTTATGCTCATTATTTGTATGTGATTGAACATTTTTACCATATCTTGAATTAAATTTTTACCAATGCAATTGAAAATATGCCACTCTTTAAATAAAACTGTATATATATCTCATATCAATTTTTTTTATTAAGTTTAAAATATAATATCATCATTATTCTGAGATTTATTAGTGTATAAAAAATTTATACTTAAATTAATACATTTATTTTTTGCACAAAATATTAGCCTTAGAAATAAAAAAAAAAAAAAAACAGAATCATATGGTTCTAATCTTTTCAAAAGTGTATTGTAATCTTATTATTTTACAAAATAATTAAAATAATTTAATTTTTATGAAAATATTTTTTATTTCTTCAAAGGATTATGATAGAGCGAGGGTATAAATAAGATGTCCTAGAGGGGCGGTTGTGTAATACTTATACTCGGCTTTAAAAATCAGTAAATAAATATAAACTAATTTTACCTTTTGATATTGTGTCATTTTAACATTATTATTCAATATCAGGTGCATTTTACAAAAATTTAATATTTTTTTTTATTTACCTCCCCTCAAAGGGTTAATTATAGTACTTAAAAAAAATTTAGATAAATGAATATTTCAATGATACTTTCACTGTAGATTATAATTTGCTAAAGATTAAATATATTTATTTAAAGACACAACTTCATTTCCTTATAAGAGAATGATAATTTAATTTTGTTAAGTAAACAATTGCGGAGGCATACTGAAGAGAAATAAAAAAATCTTCTGAATAAATAATACTTTTTAATGTTTTTCTCTATTGTTTCAATATATTCAACAACAATATCATTTACATTTTGATTCAGTAATAATATTATTTTAAAATTTATAAATATCCTACAAAAAATTCTAGAGAATTATAATAACGTTGTATGAATTTAAATTAAATTTTACAGGATTATTTAAGGAATAAATATGTGAACGCGTGCTTTGCTCATACGAGAAATAATTAAGCGAAAAAGGGAAAAAATATTAAATTAAAAAAAAGCACATTTCTTTAGTTTACACTAAAATTCATTTAATCCAATTACACACGATCTAATACTCGAAAGTTTCCTTATATAACTGAAAAGCGAAATAGCCGATTACTTTTATTTCAAAAACACAAGCATCTTTTTTTTTAACTTTCGCCTTAATTTAAATCTTAAAAAAAGTACAGCCAACGAAGTGAAACAGAATATCATTTGTGTAATGCGCAATGAAAATACTACCCATTTAACAACAAAACATTTTTTTCAAACTGTACTCTTGAAGCAAAAGTTGGCAAAAGCTGGGGTAAAATTCTTGCTCAATAAGTATAATTTCTCCTTAATTGCTGGAGCAAATGTAAATGAAAGAAAAGTACGAGTTTGTAAATCATTTAATACACTCTTTAAAAAGGAAAAATAATTTTAACACGAACTTTTTTCATACCTACACAGCCCTTCCTAATCATCATTTCAGCATGCTCTCAAATAAATTATTTCTTTACGTCTTTGTGTCGTTAACCGAGATTGTACTTTCATGGGTCACCCCCTCCTCTAATGACTAAACAGCGTTGCTTTAAAATTAATGGTACCACAGACGTTTCGAGAAGGTTGCCTTCCGTTTACAGCTCGCAAAACCTTCGGTGATATTAATTATTCATAATTTTCTGCTCGGAAGGTCCGGTGCACGAATTCATACTGACGCACATTTTTAACAAGGAGTAAGTATGGGCAATGTACTTCCAGGTCCAGGAAAAAGAAACCGTAAATTTTGATTACGAATTTATAACTAAGGTTGTAACTGTGAAGTGGTTCCAGTTATAATAGAAGGGAGGGAGGAAATAACAAATATTTAAAACTAGATGCCTGCATTATTCATTGGGTTGTTTTTAGTTTCATTAACGTAATATGTTTACTTTTGAGTTTTACTCAGGAAGTTATTTATGGAAATATTTTGATCGAACTATTAATTATGTTCTTTTATTGCCTATGTTTAGGAAGGATTGCATGGGAAATTTATAAACAGATGTTTAACATTTTGCTTTTGCTTAAATGATAGTTTTGCTCTACGATTAATTTTGAGAATGGTACATAATTTTAAGAGAGCATAGCAAAATAGTCAAAGTAACAAATTCTTAATAAAAACTTTTTTTGGGAAATCCTCAAATTTAAAATATAAAAAATGCATCATTAAAATTAGTAGTAATTCCGATTTGTCATCTTTTAAAATATTTCATAGATATTTTACCATGATATATTCAATAAAATAGCAAAAGAGTGATTAAAGGAAGTTTTGTTTAAACAAGGTAAAATAAAAACAGAAGTTTTTTTATTGATTAACTTTATTTATGAAGATTCATTAGCTTTTTAACAATTTTATTAAAATAAAAGATTTATATATTATATGATGTTAAAGTAAAATACTAATATCTGGAATGAAATATCTTTACTACGAAATGGAAATACTCATATACAAAACAGTCCCTGCAATAAATATCAATACACTATGTACCCGTTTTAAATTTTAATTACTTTTCATCAAATAGGGCAAAAATTAAAATTGTTAAAATGTTTAAGGATGTCAAAACAAGTGATATTTTATTTGAAAAGATATACTGCTATAAATTGTTAAGAACGGAGAAGTAAATAATTTTGTGATAAATACTGGCAATCAGATATAAGAAATAGAGCATTTCAAGACTCCTAATCTGTTTTTAAAAATTCTTGGCATAATTATTAAAACGGGGAAACTATAGAAATAACTGGGGCATAAAATAAGTTTTATTCATATTTAAATTACTAATTTTCAATTTTGACTTGAATTAAAACATTTCTTAAATTTATGTGGTATATTAGATATTTTCTGTTTCGTGTAATTTAAAAAAAAAAAATAAAGAGAATTTTAAAAATATTTGATATTTTTGGTGCACTGTTTATAATATTGTTCTGATACATAAATTTTTAAATTTGTCGTATATAATTATATTTCTTGTTGTTTTCCTCATTTTATACTTATATTTTATGTCGTACTGCTCTATGAACAGGAGGGAAGGAATGATTAATTGTTGAATGTTGATATCACTTTTCTCATAACAAAATTATTTATGAAAAATATGTATTTGTTCACATACAGAACGTTAACTAGTTTTAATTAAGTCTTTTTTTCCATTTTTTTTCCTCAAATTTTGGATGCACTAGAATACAATAGTCATTAACGACTTCTAATAATGCAATGAATTTAGTCAAATGATATATTTGGACCGTTCAGAAATATTAACAAATTAAATAAAAATAATTTAAGGATATATAGTTTAAGAAAATACTTTTTTCCACGAAATTTCTTCTAAAGAGTTCATAATTAATATATTCACATGTCAATTCATTTATTTTTTAAGCAGTTAATGCTATTTGCTTAATGGAAAAGTATCTAAAATTCATTAAATGGTTCTATTCAATATTACAGAGGTAGTTTTAAACCTAAAAGTTAATATTGATCAAAAGAGGGAATGTTTTGTCAAATTAAACTCTGTTTTAGGTATCCGTATCATAAACTGTAATATACTAATGATATAAGGCTAAATCAAGTGTTGGAAAAACTTTAGCATTGTTTAAATTGTCGGATAAATTATCAAATATGTATAAAGACCCCATGTCAGCTTCATATTGATGAGCGTTCCCCTACAATCATATAGCAATAATCGTAAATTTAGAGCAACTCACTTGTTCATTCTTCAGCTAATCTTAGAATAATTTGTTATTTCATGTATGAAGAAAGATAGCTTTAACTCCCTTTCTGGAGACCTTTCGCCATTCACCACGACTCGCATACGATGAGGCTTTTTGCCAAAAGGGAATATAGACTTATACATCCAGACACAGATGTGCACACAGACAAGAAAACACAAGTTTTGATACAAACACATAGACACGAGACATACAATCTAACTTAACAATTTATTAATCTACATCCTACAGTTTGAAACGGAGACGGGGGAACCCCGTATGGTAGAGGTATATATATTATTGTACCTTGACTCTAATTATCTGTTCAATAAATATGAAGTGTACCGAATATCTTGTCATTTGAGGAGTATTGGCTCCAGTTATTTATTTTAATCTCATATTGGTTGAAGCTTCCTCTTTCTTCCCGATATGAATCATTTTTGGGGGCTTTTATAATTTCTAATCTCAATATTTAAAACTTAGAGATTATAATTTAATCAGAGACAGAACTCCGTAACAATATAATGAATTTAAGCACCTAAATTTAATACGCAATCGTGACTTTTTTCGAATCTTTATGTACAAAAGTCACGGGGGATAATTAGGACTATTACTTCCCCTGACCATGCCTGCTTGCAATAATTCATCAATTTGGTTTTGAATTTTTAATTCTTCAGTAGCTGAAGTTCTATATGCTCTCAATGATGCAGATAAATTTAAATATATTTCAAAACATTGATCTTTCAAATTAATAATCGAAAATTAATTTTGTTATAGCAAAATTGGTTATCATTTTTGATTTTGTATATTTTGCTTCATTTTTATTAGTTTTAATTTTTTGTTGTTGTTGATATTTTTGACATTACCATCATAGCAGTTTTTCATTATATTTACATATTTGTTTGAATTAGAATTTTCATACAAACTCATGCTATGATATTAATTTTTTCTTATTTTAATTTTCTTGATTTGAAATATGGACGTAATTAAGCAGTATATTATCAGTAAAACATTCCACATTTATTTAAATGTATCAAATCATATGGTAACTCATTTTTATTATCATGCATCTTGACAGACATATATGTTTTTCTTTTCTTTAAATTGAAGTGACGAATTCTATTGGATTGAATCGACTCTTCTGAAGGTCTTAAAATTAGGAATCCACTAGCGATTTGTCTATAAAAGGGGGATGTTCAATTAAATGTAGAGGTATTATCGATATTGTAAACCCTGTACCAGTAAAATCGTCAAGTTATCCAGGAAATTGTCTCAATCGATATTTGCGAAAATTTACTAATTTTTCTGATTACCTGTACACACATAGATACTTGTACTATTCATATATTAGGTTATCAAATTTAGTCGTATTCTGAGTTTCTATGTAACTAGGATTAGTTCTCCTTAACATTTGTTTGGTTTTAATGTATAATTTTAATTTCATTGATAGAAATTCTTAATATGCTATTTGTCTTTAATACAATTTTCAAAAAGTTGGTAGAAAAGTACTTTCGTAATGAGTTTTATTTCATAGGTAATTTCTTAGACTTAATCCATAAATACCACTAAATGTTCCAAAGTATTTGTCTCTAGTTCATAAGATATGTGGAGAAAAAAATACCAGAATGAAATGTAAGAGTTATTTTGCTTAAAATCAGGTTTATAATGTGCAGCACTTGAGGTTTTATTCTCTCACTCGTCTGCTGTTTTGGTGAATTCCCCCCTCCTTCTACTTTGAATACTTTATTAAAGACAGTAATCTAGTCAATTAAATACTCAGGGAGATTAATTAATATTATTCCTTTAGAACGCAAAGCATTTCTTCCGTTAAAGCTTCTAGATTTAATTTTTTTTTCAAATTTTGACTTCTTTCATTTGTTACATTTATTTTAATA
The DNA here is from genome assembly GCA_019974015.1 of Nephila pilipes. Classification (NCBI taxonomy): domain Eukaryota; kingdom Metazoa; phylum Arthropoda; class Arachnida; order Araneae; family Nephilidae; genus Nephila; species Nephila pilipes. The sequence goes on along the minus strand of BMAW01039440.1, from coordinate 118,318 downwards.
ACACTTATCCCATACCTTACAATTGAGTGAAATAAAAACTAAAAGCAATGCATTTGAACTTAAAAAGATTTTCGCTAAAAATATTTTTCGGATACTCTTTTTCCTAATTTTCTTTTTTTAATCAACTGTTTACAAATTCTGTCATATCTACTCCTGAAAAAGATCTGGTTGTGTTTCTTCCTTTATATTTCTTATCTTCTTTGACTTCTAGACAATATTGTACAAAATATTACAGCTATGATTTTATATCTTTCACACGTCAGGTTTACATTTCTATGATTAAGAGTCAAAATGATAGTAAAATTTTAATTATTTTTATCTGATTTTCAACATTCGAAATTGCATAATTTTCACTACTAATGGTTACATTATGTTGTTCTAATTGATAAATCATCTTTCCTAAATTAATTGTTTTGTCTGATCTCCAATGCTTAAAGGGATTCCTCAAAATTATCAAATTCTAAATTAAATAAAAAACTATAGTAGCCGATCTCTAAATTTTTCAAAAATTTAAATACCAAATCAGTACAAATTTGGAGAAAACAAAATAAGATACCAAGAAATAATTAACACAATTCTATAAGTTTATACACAACCTTAAGAAATCAGCACACAATACAACATTTATCAAAATTTTCACATTCGTAACATTAAATTTTAAAGTAGAAATATATACAATTTGCACATAAAAACTCTTTTTATGTTTTATGTTTATTGGATTCAATGTACAAACTTTGCATTCACTATTAGTTCCTTTTTAGCATAACAGGAAAAATAGGAGAAATTAATTGATAATAGAAGAAAACAGAGTTTACTTTTTGATAAAAGGAAAAGTAGGATTAACTTATTGAAAACAATCGATGATTTTTTTTGGAAACGCGTGCTCATGGTGAATTAGATTAGACAGAATGGTCGACGTTTAAGACATCCCATTTCTGCAACTTCTTCTCGATGTTTGCTCTTCAGAAAAAATGAGATTTTTCCTAATTAGTATTGAAATCAGGCCAGGAAAACTATTTGGGAAATAAGATTTATAAGATTCTAAAAGGGAAAGTGGGTTTAAACGCGAAAATAATTGTGTTAAAAATAGTATATTTGAAAAGGAGAACAAATTGAGTTTATGATTCAAACTGGACTGATAAACAGAATTGCGATGGGTGTAATGAAGTTGAGAAAAAGTAAAACACGTAGTTATTCTTGTTTCATTTTAACTATAGATCATTTAATTTTATGTTTATTGTTTTACAAAACACCTATTTTTACAGATAATATGGCTATTGAAAACAATGAAGATATTCTTGTCAATAAATCCATTTTTACATTACTTAAGCTGAAGAGAGCACTATAAAAAAAGCGCAAATTTCTTATTTTTATAAACTAAATTTTATTTTAATACGAAAAAAGTGAATGTAAATAAGAAAATAATTCAAGATCTTAATTTCTAGACTGAAGCTTCCACTTATCCTCTGTCTGTGGAATCATATTAAAAAAACCTTTAGACCTTAACAGATTCAACACCGGTTTACATTTCTTCGATTCTTCAATCTCCTCTGAAAAGGTAAGTTTACCATAACAAAATAACGACTGCGTTGGACAGCTATGCAAACAACAATAATATCTTACTCAAGAAAAGTTATTCAACAAATCTCGCTTGGTGCATTTCTAAAGCTTCATCTTAACTTACTTTTCAGAGTAATACGGTCATATGTTAGTAAACATTAAATTTTACTAAAAACTCCAAGTGGCTGTACACGCTACTTATTCTTATTTATCTTGTTTTAATTTAAAATATATGGAAAAGTTATTATGCAGGAATAACCTGTTTCTTTGCAATGGATAATTTTAATAACATGCAAAAAATAAATTTATTTATACATTACCTTTTAGTAATACTTAATATAAATATTTCTAATTATTAAAACTACGATTTACATAAGTACTTCAAAAATAACATGGTTAGCTGATACTTTCATTTTTGAAAAAGACTAATATTTTTATTTAAATACCAATAATGTCAGAAAAAATGATAAAAAAAGTTAAAAGGAATGAATAAATTTATTCAGTTTAGTTTGAATGTAATAAAACAAATAGTGCTTGCAGTTTTCAAATATCATTTTTCTTATGTAAATAAAATAAAATAGATTTGATTTGAGAAACGTAATACTATTTTGAAAAGCTAACTACAATCACCACTCTGGCATAGTTTATATCAAAAATTAAATTGAATCAGCAGCCCCGGAACAGATAACCAACAGCCCTTTCCTTTTCCACGCACAGATCTAATTTTCGTTAATTCATATTAAATTAAATTTGGCAAGCATTAGGGAATGAACATCCACAAGTTATCGTAGAATGCGGAAATTCTAAATTAAACTCGAAGCATTTGGGGAAAGGCATATTGATTTTAATGCTTGTTGTTTATTGTTTGCGACCGAACAGTAGATAAATTAAAATTATCTCAGAATCAATTTGTACTGGACTACTGAAATCTCCAGAGAAATATAAACACTCATCGTACAAGTTTCATGAGAATTTTTGTCATTTTATCTGCATGAAGGTTACCTTTATTCATGAAATTTCCAATTACTTTCATTCATTAATTGTTTGGAGCTTACTATGACTAAGTAAATTTGCATTTTTCTAAGAATATCCTGTTAATATGAACAAAATTTTAATTCTTTGCGTTACAGAAATACACTAGAGTGCTTTAATATTTCTCATTAAAAGTACACATACACATACATTCATACGAGTGCACATGTACATGTGCATACATATACATACATGCATGCAAAGCAAATATATAATTAATAGAAATACGAAATAAACTTACATGTACCCAAAAATAAGATGCATGTTTACAACAAAAACTTATTTTAATTTTTTTTCAAAAGCAAAATTAAAATGAGTAAAAAATAATATTATTACTAAATTAAATATAAACATAATGCGACTTCAAATCATAATTTATTTACTCTTCTGTAGGAACAGTATTAAAAAAATGAAAAAAACCATATAAATAATAATTAAAATGTCTCCATCATAGTAATATAAAATTTAATATATAAAATTGAAGCATGTAATTTTAAAAGTATATAATTACTAAAATGGCCTTATAAGAAAGAAAAAATCTAAACCTGTATTGCATGAAACCAAAAAAAAAAATGAAAGTAAGATAGAAAATCAGAAATCGAGAAAAAGAAAGATTAGGCATTATATACATATTCAATAACAAAATTATTAATATTAAATACATATAAGTTTAATATGTATATAAATTAGTAATAAATTACAATTTGACGCTAATAAATGCCAGTTTTTAAATTCATAAATATTAAAACTATTAAACAGCAAATATTAGAAAAATTAATTAAATATAAATTAAAATAAAGTGAAAATTAATTTAATTTAAAAATAGAATGTCTATAACTTAAAGTTCAAACAAAATATTGTAATGTTAAATAGTCATTAAGTTCCTGAACGTTTCATGTTACTTAATTTTCAAGAATACAAAATCAAACAAATAGATAGTTAAGTTATGAAACAAGTAATTTTAAAAGTTGTAGGAAATTTGTATGTATCGAAAACTTACCCAAACACAAAAACATATCTCAAGGAAAAAGAATTCAGAAAAGTAGATAATGTATTTCCAATAACGTGTCAGACTTTTGACTGATAATAGCGTATTTATACTAGCATTACAAATCCAACCATCATAGCAACAGTATCCTTCAGTGATTTATACTATTACAAGATGAAATATAAAATTAATCTGGAATCCCAATTCAAGTAAATAATTCAAATAATGGAAAAAAATGCATATACAAAAAAAATCATATTTCTTAAAACAAAAGTGAGTTAACGTAATGCTTTACCAATAGTCTATAAATATGTATTATTATTATTAAATAATTTTAACTGAAAAAGTTATAAATCTTTTATATTCCGAAAGTAAACAGAAAGGATATCCAAAAGCTTTTCTTCCATTCTAAAGTAATAATGTCTTTTATTTTTATCAAAAACACCTTGTTCTCAAAACTACATTTGATTGTTTGATTTATTTATGAAACTAAAATAATATTTAAAGAAATTTACTTTATATAATTATTAATGTTAAATTAACAACATTTGAAGCCATAAAAATTGTTCTAAAAATTACAAATATAGCTTTTAAAAATCAAAACTAAAATAAAATTATTACAACTAGAAAATTGCACATCTTACAAAATTAATTGAAACTGTAAATAAAAAATTTAAAAAATCAAATCATTCATGTTAAAAATATTATAATATCTTAAAAATACAAAATAGTGCGTAATAAAAAAATTAAAATTAACTTAATACTTTATAAAATAATTTAAGAACACATAAAAATAAAAGTAAAAATTACAATCAAGTTAAATAAAATCACCTTTAACGACAACGGAAAGTAAATCTCAAGAGGAAAGAATCAAGAAAAATTCAAAACGGATATAATATAATTTAAATACTGTTCTAGACTTTGGACTGAGAGTGTCTTTAAACTGGTTTCACATGGATCTTACAAATCACACAACTTCCCTAATTACATTATCATTAATTACATAAGCCATGTTTATGAAACTCAAAAGACGGCATTGGATAATTAATAAGGTTTAAGCTTATGTGGGCTACGAAAAAGAGACAAACTATAAAAATAGTTATCACATGTGTTAAAAGGCTGTTTCCAAAAAGACTGCTGAAAAAAAAACCAAGAACAATGATAGTTTTAATGTCTTTTTGCCTGACACTCGACATGCCTTCGCTACTACCTTCTTTTCTATTTCGGGAAAAAAGATTTGTTTGCAGTGAATACTTTCAAAACTGATCCAAAATGATTGCCCGAAATTTTAGATTTGATAGGAGACTTATTTTCATTCATTAATGAAAATAAAATCTGATATTGACAAATACATATTAACATAGAAATCATCTTATATGCAAGTTTTGGAATGTTTTCGAACCTGATTGTTAAATATTTGGAAATTTCTGGTTCGCCAACTTCATTGAATTTTACTTACAATTTTGAATTACATAATATCTCAATTATCTCCATTTGTATCTCATAAGATACTGATTATATACCTATTGAGTAAATCGAAGAGAAAAAAGAAATTTGTTTTCTAATAATTTAAAATCAATAAATCTTGTTTGAAATTCATTTCTATAAAGTAATTAATATTTCTTTCTACATACTTCTTAAGCAACGCGGTTTCATGTAAAGTTATTTTCCCATTTTGCATGTCGAAAATTCCGTTAAACTTTCATGTTCTAACCATTTTTACCATAGAACCAGCTTGCAATTAAATGATTTAACTTGATCACATATGTTTGTAATGATCTGATATTTTCTTTGCAGTTATAATCTAAACCCTGTAAGTGATTTGTTATATCGATTAAGAAGAATAAATTTTTTTATCAAAAAACAGGTTTGAATTTTTATTTTACTGATGAAGAAATTGACATGTTTCTTTTTTCAAATGTCAGAATTATTTAAGAACTTAAGAGCAGGATAGCCAATATACCTCGGTATAGTATAAAAGCCTAGGATATTTTTTTTTAGATTCACTTATGAATGCAGTTAACTGCAGCGGATTGAAACCTCGAGATTTCATGTTGTTATTGATTTTCTAATTAACTTCAACATTTGTTCCATTACCATCATCTTCTCACATAATATTTCTTGATATCTAAAGCAATGTAAATGATGAAACTTAGATCCACCATAAATTTTAATGTTTTTGTAGTAATTAAACGAAACTTCAAATTTTTCTTATAATCGAAATAATTCTAATTGTAGTTACAGAATTTAATTTTGGCTGAAGTAGATTGTATTTTTGCAGGATATAAAGGACAATTAATTAAATCTTATACAGAGCATCAGTACTACTGCTAATATTGACTCAAAATGTATAAGTCCTCCTTACATGAATCTAAAAACACAGCTAATTGAGCTGCACTCCCATTATCCATCCTTTCATCACAGACAATGAGAAAAGGCTACAAAACTAGACGATTTTGCATTTATCTGATATAAATTTTCGGGCAAATCAGTAACTTTAACCACAACTGTATTTTGAGATAAAAGAAATTGTTTGAAAAGCCTTAACATTTCTTAAGCCACCAATGTTCGCCATTTTGCTCTTAGACATTCTTTTATAAATTAATCTTCAGTAATAGATATCGAATTTTTATTAATCAACTGTAACGTGATGCAACTTCTATGCACCATCGGTTCAATATCTAATTTTATTTGAGAAAACATAAACTTGGTTTTTTATTCTCAACTTCAGCTAATGCTTAAGATTAAACAATTTTGTATTAATAACATTACAACATATCAATCAGATTATTATAACACAGCAAAACAAAAACCCTCAATTTCCCTTTTTTCTTTAAAATTCCGGTTTTTGTCAGCAATTTTCAATTTACTTGTACTGCTGCTTGTTTTTGATAAAGTCATGCTAAATATGAAATGAATAAAAAATTAATATATGTTACACTTTTTAACTAATTAAACTTGTGAAAATTATTTGCTTTTCTCATGTATTGGGGCTGATGCACGTTAAATATGGTTGAGGACCCAAATCCACCTATTGGCGTGGTGTGAAAATTTACAGTGGGAGGTGCCAGCTCACGTGACGTCCTCATCATTTGATCAAGGCTCAAATTACGAGAGATCTGACATCAGTATCTCTCTTTACGAAACTGGATTCACCGTGTGTGTCTTTCATCAGTGAGTCCTAATTAGGGTCTACATGTTTAAGCTGATTTTATAATTCAGTTTTCCTGACAGAGCATTAGGCAGCTGGATTTGCCCTATTGTGTGCCATATCTTATAATTTCAAAGTTAATTTAATTTCGACAGCTTATCATCAATATTTCTACTACAGTACACAAGAAATAAATTAGTTTTACTAATATTATTACAGAAAAAATTATCAACATATTCTGATTTTTAGAGCTTGTACTGGTTTTGGGCTCAAGTCAGAGACTAACACATGGATCAATAAGTTTCGAGACTAACCCAGAGATGGCGCTCGTAGTAAACCAGTAACCAGGTCTTTCTAGAGTACGAATCTTTGCTTGCAACGTGTCAAAATTTTAAGTCGATCGGACCAGAAACAGCTGAGTTATCGAGGTTGGAGTAAAGTCGTTTTGTAGTTTGTTTAAAAAATGGAAAAAACCGAGTTTCGTGTTCTGATAAAACATTGTTTTTAATGGGTAAAAACACCGTGCAAGCGAAACAATGGATTGAAAAATGTTACCCGGACTCTTGTCCATCAAAAGCAACGATTTGTCGGTGGTTTGCCGAGTTTAAACGTGGTCGTACCGACACAAATGACGCGGAACGCTCGGGTAGACCTGTGGAAGCCGTTACACCGGAAAATGTGAGTGAAGTGACAAAAATTATAATGAAAGATCGTAAAGTGAAGCTCCGTGAGATTGCTGAGATGACACAGATATCATATGGAAGTGTATTTACTATCCTTCATGAAACATTGAGCATGAAAAAGGTTTTTTCCAAGTGGGTGCCGCGATTGCTTTCGATGGAACAAAAACAGCAACGAGTCGATGATTCAGAAAGCTGTTTATCGCTATTTACTCGCAACAAAAAAGATTTATTGCGTCGTTACGTGACCATGGATGAAACATTACACTCCAGAGTCGAAGCGGCAGTCATCTGAGTGGCGCACAGCTGGCGAAAGCCGTCCGAAAACGCAGCAGTCAGCTGGCAAAGTCATGGCGTCAGTTTTTTGGGATACGCATGGCGTGATTTTCATTGACTACCTCGAAAAAGGTATATCGATCACAGTGATTATTATATTGACTTGCTGGTGCGTTTGAAGGAGGAAATCGCAAAAAAAACGACCGCACAGTCTCGGGACTTATTGATCCATGTGTTATTACAACGAAATTGCAGATTCATCTGTAAAACACGCTGTCACTGATGGGGAGGGAATGAATATCTTTGAAAAAAATAAGCTTCTTTCTGACTGGTAGTTCTACTAGTCAACTACATGGACCGATATTAGAGACTAATCCTTTATTCCAAGAAAATATTTGAACTTTTATTCCAATTGAGGTTCTATTATTCACTTACTAACTGATCGCATGCCCTTCGTTTGTTTTTTAAATCGTTTTAATTTGAAAAATTCAAATTCATATTCTTATGGCTGTATTGGAGATACTGACCACCACATTTTCTATTTCTTTAACTAAACGTTTTAATACAAATTGTTCTATTGTTGAAGCAAAATGTATTTGCCTCAAGTCCGTGTGTGAAAATCCCAGATTTAATTTCAAGCTTAAATGCTGTATGCTTACAATGCATAAAATTACTCAAAACATTTCTTAATTGTTTTATTTTTTGATAGCATTTCTGAATATTTAAATTTTTATTGTGTATTTATAACTATATATTTTTATATATGTATATATTTTTTGTGTATTTAAAACTATATATTTTTATATTTTTATATATGTAATAATTTATCTTTAGTTCACAAGTTTGTGAACGCTTTTTGTATTTTGCCCATGATACATTGCTTATTAAACACTTATTTCCTCAAGAAAAGTCTGTTATTTTTTTATTCTTATCATGATATTTACTGCTCTGAATATTGTCAGCTTTTATTTACCTTTGAATTTGGCAATTGTGTAGTATCATATGTTATTTGCTTTATCATTTAGTTGTGCTCTATCCTAAGTTTTCTTGTTGAAAGTTTTCTTTGACACAAAATGGTGATTGTCCATTCCAGGGAGGCCAGATTGTAACTTTATACTCTTTTTGGGTGAGCTTGGTTCCCTTGTGAATTCTGCCAAAAGCTCTCATGTTGCTTTTCAATGTTACATTAATAAATAATCACCATCTCAAAATTAGAAACCTGACTTAATTCCAAAAACTTTATTCCTCTAACTCTAATAGCTAATGTAAGTTGATAAGTTTTAACTCCCCAAGTAGTTTCCTAGTGAAACTATAAATCATGTTTCATGAAAAAATTGTTTTTTCAAAAAGTGCCGTCTTTGGGAAAAGTTCTTTAAGGTTGGATACTGCTATTGCATAATTCGAAATTTCATGCTCTGGAAAAATTTTCTAAGTTACTCGGCTTATCTTTTCTAGAGACAAAATATGCATTTTAATTTATATAATCGACTTTCATTATTTATGATATGATAACCAATGTTAATTTCTAAATCGTGTTTAATAATGTGTTCTTTCTTTCATGAAAATATAACAAAACATTTATATTTGTGATGAGAATTATATTAATATTAATTATTATTTTTAATGTGTAGCCTCAAAAATATGGATTGTTTCCACTTCAGGTTAAGAAGTATATTTTGACCGTATTAAAGAGAGATATTTTTGTTCTCATACATATTAGCTGAAAGAGCCGTAATGGTTATAGGGCTATACGTGCCAGACTTATATATATTAGCTGATCATGGCAGGCCTCGTGTTTGTCACCCCTGTTGTAAACGATACAGCAACTGCAGTAAGGTATCGCAAATTGATAGCAGTTTCTAAATCATTTGGAAATGTGCGAGTTGCTCAGATATATCAAAACCTTATTCTTCAATCAATAGCGTGTTTTCTGATAATTGCTTGCAAAGTATTCTTATGCTTTCTTCGTCTCTTTCAATTTTAGCTTATAAAGCTCATCAATTAGATAAACAAAACTAGCTTTTGATGCTAGCTCAAATTCATTTTCAGAACTGACCAGACAACATTTTCATCGGTGGTAATCAAAATAGAGTGAGGAACAGACTCTTAACTCTCTGGTAAATAGTCATGAACGAACGTCCTTTAATTCGTTGTGATACTGGCTTTTCCTTTTTACTTCCACTGTCTGGTAATTTATCAATGTACCCTGAAACATAATTCCAGGAGTCTCGATCAATCTGTAGAACTTTCACATCAACTACCCATGTTTGATAGTTGAAGCCACTCAACTTCAGAAATTTTCCGCTTTTCGTATGACATATTGATATGATCCCAGAATCATTTGCTAGTCCAAAATTTCGATCTCGTTATTCATCGAGAATAAATGTTCATATCCATGAAGAGAATGATTACAAGTTCTTCCAAAAAATTCAAACAAAACATGTATTAATAACGAAAAAAATATCAAAGCAGTAACGTCTATATTAAAACAGCTCTCTCTCTCACTCTGATATTTATAACAAATTTAAGAAATCTCTCCTTATAGACGCACTCCGGCATTTGATTAGATTAACTTCTATACGTCAGATTTAACCTTATAGAGGTGGTGCGAAGGGAATCTGTATTAACGTCTTTCAAGATATTATATTGGACTGCATTATTACAGTAAAATAGAGAATATAATCTTATCTACAGTATTTATTTATATAACTTGGCTATTTTGGAAATTGGGAATAAACGAAAAGTAGAACGTTTTCTTAAAATGTTAAGTTAGAATCATTATATTACTTAATTAGAACTATTATTTTCGCATGTAATTACATATAACAAAACAATAAAATATTTAACTAAACTTTGTTATCATATCATTGGTTTCGTCTAAACATTAGATTATAATAATAAATTGTGTCTGCATTGTTGTACAATATATTTAATGTGAATAAAGTTGTCTAGCTAGACAACTAATTAGCTAATTTGTATTATATATTAGTATTGTGTACTGATAAGTTGCTTAGTGAAAATACTGTGAAAGTCATTTTTTGATGTTTTATATGTGATGTTATTAAATATATGTAAGTAAAAATTTGTAAAATTAAATTTAAATTAGTTCTTTAATATAATTACTAGTTAATATTTGTAGAAATTTAGAGAATCAAACGAAAATTCCTGCTCCAAATAACTTCTGAAAAAAATATTTGGAAACATGAATGTTAACTTTCTATCTATGAGAATGAAACAAAAAATAAATAAAAAAACAACATCAATTTTAAATAAACATTAGTAATTTTATTTTTCGCTTACATATCCTTCTTTCCTTAATATTTAAATTATAATAATTTCAATGCTTAAATATTTTTAAGAGTTAGAGGTTAAATTAAGCTTCTAAAAAGCACTAATGCTTAAATGTGCGTAGTAAATTTTTATTCAAAGATTTAGTTTGACCATGTATTAATTTGTAAATTTCATTTAGAATTGAATTAAATCATTTATTCACCTTCATATTGATACATTGCACTTCCCCTTTTGACGAAATCTAAATGTATTGCTTGCATCTCTTTATAATCAAAGCCATTTTGTTCATTAGGATTAAATAGTTTAATCAAGTTGAAAGATAATTCGGTATGCATTTCCTGTTATACCAATCCATTAATTTCATAATATTCTGATTTATAAGATATTAGGAATAAATTTATGTACAAAATAAAGTGTTTCATTTCATCACCCAGCATTTCTTACATATTTTCTTTATATCTGAGATTTATATAAAATCAATAACAAATATCCTTTTTTTCCTTGAGTATTTTGTTCTATAATTATCTTCAGGCTCGTAAGAACTATTTTCCAGATATCAATAAAGGTACTGTTTGCATCTCCAATTATGAATTTAATTTTTTACAGTTAATATTGCTATTAACTTCCTTTATCAAATGGGAAATGACATTAATAACTTAGTTTTTACAAATTGTCAAATTCATCTATTAAATAAAAGGAACTTATCCTTACGACACAGATTTTATTTTACGTTTTTATCTTTCAAACAAGCAAATATTTCAAATAATAAAAATGGTAATATTTAATAGCTATCAATATCTTATCGCAAAACAAATTAATGGCATCCACACCAGAGCTTAGAAAGTCATCTGATATACATGATAAATATAATGTTTCGTGCTTATGATAGGTTAAAGACCGTAAGCCAAAGAGGGAGAATTGCAGTTCAAAAAGCAATTTAGAGAAAGATAGAATTGCTTCCTGTAATTAAATTAAGGGTAGTTTATAATACACTTGTCGATATCTTCATTTTTCATAATACTTATAAGGACTGCGGAAAAATTGAATAGTTTATTCATAAATGTATCATCATTTTTCAATATAAATTATCTAACAGAGAAAACATTATCTTAAATATTCAAGGGTTTGCAATGTTATTTGATTTTGATCATAATTTACACCTTATTTACTTCAGAGACTTGGGGGAAACATTACAATATAGAAACAATTTATGATAATATATGCATAAATTTTTGATGATACTAAGAGAAAACTCAGAAACTTTTTTTATCATCGCAATCAATAATCTTTCAATTTTGTCACAATTTTGCTTCCAATCCCTTGCTAGAGCATGATGCGTTGCTATAACTGAAGAGTCAGTTACGGGATGGTGCAGGAAGAACTACACCTCAATATTTATTCTCCGGTTCTTTTGGTATAAATTATTGTATATCTCAGAGTATATTAGCAGGGAATGTAAGTTAAGAAGTAGTTTTAAAGGTATGTGGTATCTCCAATGTATTGCTTGCCATCTGACCTTCGAGAGTGAGTGAACCATCTAAATCGGAACATGTACTCCAACTATAGGAATAAAGAAATAATAGAACGGCACTATAAAAGCAGTGCAAAAGTTCATATTCCTACAGAAACTGCTAAGATACCACATATGTCTGCGAGGGTTGCGATAGATAACCTGGATATTGTTTAGATTATGAGAAGATCAAAATAGCATTCTGAAATATATACTTAATTATAATACCATTATAACAAACTTGAATAAATTGATTTATATTAAGCATTTAGTTGTTATATTGTTTCATACAAAAAATAATTCATACTGTTATTTATTTCGCTTTTTTGATTCATTTTGTTCATGCCGTGAGCTAGCGTATTATGTAGCATTTGGAAAATAATTTTACTTCTAGAACACTTCACGTGCTGGAGCGTTGTCAAAATATTCTGTAAGAAAAGGATCGAGTTATACTAAAGAATCTGTGTGATGCACATAATCATCTTATATTAGCACTTTCCAATCTTATGCAACATAGTAAAAACATCGGAGTCAGGAATCAATGTACCTCTATGTCAGTACAATAACTATCCACATAACTTCAAGTGACCGACAGTCAAAATTATAAGAAGTATAACAGTGCATTGAAATGAGAAACATGCAACAAGGCAACACAAGAAAATTTCGTTTTTTTACAAAGAAATTACTTTATTTGCTTTGAATAATGTTTATTTAGAGTAATACAGAAGAAAGACCTCAAGGTATTTTTTTTAAATATGATTAAGTATAAAATACATTTAATCTAAAACGTAACCTACTAAAATCTTATATTGAGTCTTATGAAGGCATTCGTAGCTATTATGAGTAAGAGAAAAATAAGGATAGTCGGGTTATTAAATGAAATTGAATATGAAGAAGATAGTTTCAATAATACATCAATTACGTATTTCAATTAACATTAAAATTCATCCCTTTTTGATGTAACAAGAGTAAACTTTGATAAGAGAATTTTTTAGAATTAAATTATTAGTGAATGTTTATTTCTAGTAAACGGGATAAAAGTATATACATGTGATAGACAAGAATATTAAATATTTAATGGGCAAAAGTTGGCATAGATTTTGAAAAGTTATAAAAAATTGAAGCAATATTTTGAAAGGCATACTTTTACCACGTAGCGAATAAAAATAATTGAATTTTTAATGATCCATAAATACGATACGTGTTAAAAATTTAAAATGTATAACTATCACATAATAAAATGATATCGTAAAAAGTAAACCTAAATAAACGCAATACTGATATATGAATTTTTTAAACTTAGGTTTTTTATATTAGACTTATATTTTATCTTTACTAATATATTATTTTATTTAACACCAAATAATGTAATTATCCAAAAAATGTATGGACTTATTTAGTAAAAAATTTTATTTGGAGAAATCTTTTCTAATTAATGCATAAGTAATTTCTAAATATAATACACACTTGCAATATTTATAAATGTATTAATGGATAAAAACTGAAGAGTTGAATTCAGTGACAATCAATTAGATAGTATAAAAATATATGAAACCACTTTACCGAGGACTTAGAGAGGATTTTATTAATATGAAAAATAAAAATAATGCATAAAAACACATTTGTAAAAGTAACACATAAAAACACAATTTAATAAACTTCTTCACTATAAGTAACCCTTCATTAATAAATATGTTTAATAAAATAAAAATTGAAATAAACGGGCGGGACTTAAAAATGTTAAAGTAGGCCCCGTAAATGTACTATTATAAATCATTTTACATTTACATTAATCTTCTTTTCAAATTTCGTACACTTATATAATTAATTAAAACACACACACTGAAGTTATTTTTAATTATGAATTCAAACAAATAAATGAAAACTGGAATCAGCTGTAAGTTTTATAATGCAGTTCATATAGGTGTTATTTTTTAAAAGAATTTTAAAGAAATAGAAAAAAATTTACTGAAGATATTTATAAGTATTTTTATATTAAAGTTAAGTTTTTGAAACTGTAAACTTTTAGTGCAATAAAGTAATTTAATTAGGAATTGTTCTTCTACAAATATTCATTAATTTTTTTTTTAAAAAGTAGTAAATTTAATAAATCGTGATTGTGTTTATCATTTTCTCCCTTAGAAGTAAAACATGGACTATTGTTGACTGGCCTCATAATTATGAACATCAGTCAAGTGACGCCAAACTTTCACACCATGCGAATGGGAGGACTTGGCACCTCAACCAATTTAAATGCATTAGCCCCACTGCATGGTGGTCAAAGTGACATCGGGGCTCGAACCCAAGATTCGACAAAAACAAATCCTCGTGAGTTCGTGACCATGACCATTAGGCTACCGCGTACAAAATTTTACTCTATATTAAAACATTTTAAATTTTTACATATTTCTTTTTATTATTTGTTGGATTGGTATACAATAATATTTTATAATAATATTTTAAAACTAAAAAAAATTAGATTAAAGTGATACTCAATAATAAAAAATTAATTAAAATTAAATAAGTCGTGTAGTAAAATACGCTTCTGGACCATTTATTTTTATTATCAATTTAAAACATAGAATAACAGAAAGACCACATACATTTAGATTATTTTAAACCAATATATGTCAGAAATTAGTTGATGGTATCTGGACAACCACTGACACATCTTTTTATATTCTCTAACGAAATATTATTTTTTGATAATACTTTCAATCGTTTAATAAACTTATAAGCCTTACCTATAATGAAGGGAGATAAGAAGAGAAAAATTGCTAAGAAGTTTGAGATTTAAAAGAAATGCCTGCATAATTGCATTTATAAGACTTAAATAAAGTAACAAATTTTAAATTTGTAGTAAATACGCTAAAATATCAGTAGATTTATTTTGTAAATACATAGTATTCCCATGGACAAAAACTGAAGCCAGTGTGTATAGTGAATATTATCTTTTCTAATAAACAACTGAAGCATACCCTAACAAGAGAAATAAACGTATAAGAATGGAGAAATTCCAGACGACAAAATGAGGAAATTTCCTAATTATCGTAAACGTTTTCAAAAATAAGTTCAGTAAACGAGAATAAATTCATTCCCAAAGACTTTAATGAAAGAGGGAAAATTGCTGTCGTCAACATTACACAAATTACATTGAATTGGATTATTCAAAATGTTTTTAAATATATATTTTTTTAGAAAGTCTTAAACATTAATTATATGTTATTCGTTTGCTTAAATATTTCTTTTAAATTAGTAAAGAATTTCATTTCATGAAGTAGGTTGAAGGAATGCGTAAACAGTGGATGTTCAGAAACCAAACAAACTGAAAAAAAAAAATTTTTTAACTGACATTAGGAAATAAGATGTATTCTAAAAATAATCATTAACATATCATCTATTGTTTTGAGCAATTTACTTATTATTTACTGAAATAAACTACCATTTGTTCAGGTCTCTTTATTTATATATTATTAACATTGTATATTTTTCAAAATGTTTAATTGGGTTTTCTTTTCTTGTTTTCTTAAGTGAATACGAAATACAGTGTTGTTTTTCATGAAAGTGAGCAACAATGTATCTAAGAAGACATTTGTGATCAAAACAATTACACTTAGTGGGTTTTTTACAAACATTTACTAAAAAAAATGAAATCAGTTAATTTTATTACTGCAAATTATGTAAAAGAAATAGGAGTTCATATTTCGCAAGTTTGATGGTAATAAATTATAATTGACATACGGAAGTTACCCATCACAAAATTTAACTAGAAAGTTTTCTTAATAATTGTATTTCTTAAAAATTTTGATAAAAAATTAAAGATATGAAGGACAAGAAAAATTAGGAAGAAAAAATACTTAGAACACAATTATGTGAAAAAAACATTTTTATTAAAAATAATGAAATAAATTAAGGATAAGGCACTGCGCTTGAACTTCATACAACTGATGTAAGATAAAAATAACTTCCTATGAACTTGTAAGTAATTATTGTTAACACTTACGCAGAATTTTACTCTAAAATCTTGAAAGTATAACTAATATCTGTATAATTTGAATGATACCTATTAATTTTTGTGATGATTTGTAATCGATATAGAAGGTAAATACATTTTTGTAAGTTATGTAAGATTTCAATGTAAATGTAATCTATATGTAAAATCTCAAAAATGTAACCTTTTTTTTTGTTCTTGAGTTTTATGAAATTTGAAATGAAGTTTGAATTTAGGATATGAATAAAATATACCTTCAGCAACCAAATGATTAATAAAAAGTAATTTCAGTAAGTAAACGTTTTGCAGAATATCAGTAAATTTTAAATGAAAATTACACAGTGTGAAATTCTAAACCTCTAGTAAACATCTAATTGTACATACAAAAATAGTAAACGTCGGAATCGTGCATACAAAAAAATTGTTCAGGAATTTTATTTTCCGGGGTCAATTTATATATTTATGTATTAAGATTAAACTAAAATGAAACTTTTAAGAGGAGTATTCTCGAAGAGTAGTATTATGTTAATATTTGTAGTAATTTGTATAGAACAGAAATAGAAACTTTTAAGGAATAACTTGAGTTTTTAATTTTGTTGTTTTTGCGAAGTATAATTTAAAATTAATAACTCAAAATCTATAAAAGTAAAGAAATAATATGTTGTAATGTATCATTAACGCTTTCATGAAATATACGACACACTGATTGAAAACCTGCATAAAAAAATTTAAAAAAAACAACATTAAATATTCTGAGGAAAATGAAAAATAATATTTTAATAATAGAACAGTAACAAAGTTTCAGGAATGATAATATGGAATGGCGTTTTAATTGAAATCTATAATTTCTAAGCATGTGATAAATATTTAATGTGCTTAATGACACGGAATAAATAATTTTATCCGAAATAATGTTCTTTTTAGTCTCTTGAATATAAGATCAATAAATATCGTTTTTATATACCTTATATAAAAATTGATTGCTAAGCTAAACATTTTTTTGTATTGTTAAGAAATGAGCAAAAAAAAAAAATACTTAGAATGATTTAAATAGGTTCAATACGGTAAAATCATTATGAATAATGATTGAAAGGCTCATTTACAACTAAATATTTAAACTTTTGTTCCAAATTGACTATGTTCACAACTAAACAAATATATGGTTAATTTTTTTTAAAAATAAAGTATTAATAAATATTATTCCATTTTATTGTTCATAGTAAACAAATTTAAGAAATAGAATAATATTCTTAATTATTTTTGATTATATCCCTTATATATAAAAAAAATTCAATATTAATATTTTCAGTATAATTATTTATTAAAATACTAATTATTAAATATTTATCAGTTTTGAGAAGTCTATATCTATCTTTTTTTTAATTTTTATAATACTCAACTTAAACTGAGTTTAATCACCAATTTACTCTGGATATTGTCAAGGAAATATTTGAATAATTGCTTTGAAGCAAATTACGAATATTTTCAACAAATCTATACAATACTCATTAGTTTCAATATCTGTTATACAAATTCAAATCCACAATATTCGCCCATGTGCATTAAAAGATGAATGCTTAAAATTTCCCATTGATTATGCTAACGAAAAATAGATGCGGTTTGTAGTACAAGGGGGATGTTGTGAATATTTTATCCCACTTATTCTAACTTGCATGAAGATATTCTCTCGCAATAAATCTGAGGATCTTTCATATTTTCCAAATTAAGTGATTCTTTAAGGCTGATACTAAATTCTTCAGCGAAATTAAATTATATAATTATATATATATATATATATATCTGTGTGTGTGTATGTGTGTGTGTGTGTGTGTGTGTGATGTTTTTACTTCAACCCATTTTAAACACCATAACATAAAAACATAAATATGAGTTGTAATTTTTGCTTACTTTAAATCACTTATGTTTCACACATAATTTACAGTTCTTATTAATAACACTAAATATCAATAATAAAAACATGTTTAAGAAATTTTTATTTCTTTTAGAAAATGTAAAGATCAGAATTTTCCCCAGTTGTTCAAAGTTTGTGACAGCGTAAATAAAGGATAGATTTAATTAACGATATATCAATAAAATAATAATTCTTTATTAACGTAAACTATGTGTTTACTTAGTAATAATGAATACTTGTGATTTGTTAACAATTATTGACTATAAGATTTAAAGAAATAAACAGTTATTTATAATTAAATATTAATTTGTTTAATTTTTCCATATTTTCTTAGAAGCTATTTTTTTCAATGTACTGCACATGAAAAAGCCGCTTTTTCTTCATTGCTTTATTCATATGATTCATATTTCTAAGCAAAATTTGTAGGAACTTAAAATATTTTTACAAGAGTTTCAACTAAATTGAGTTATAATGTAGTGTCAGAGCAACATTATAAAGTAAGATAATTTAAAGAAGTGCCGTATTTAGAAGTATAACCATTCTTACGCTGAGCTCACAATTGCCATTTAATTATAGACTTCAGAATATATTAATCCATCTGAGTAAATAACATTCACATCAAAATATCTTTTACTAGATTCAAATGGACACTACATGAACATTTTTACATCCATCCTTACATACACAACTGGTTTTAGCGACGGAGCAGTACCACTAGAAAAAATTACATCCATAACTACCTCCACACGTACAAAACACCCTTTTAATCTTCAAGTCTCACATAAAATTCTTTTGCATGCTTACATTAAGAATATTATTGCTTTCTTCGTATACTGGTAGTGTGCTAAAACTGACAGCTATAATCATAAACTGGTATTTGTATTGCGATTCTCCAGAGCTCAGCTCGGGGATCATAAGGCTGCCTATAAGCGTTTTTACGAGTGACCAATACTTATCTAGCTAAAGATAGATATCACACTTTCGCGTTCTTATAGGTTTATTTTCCCATATAGTGAGTAATTGTACCATTTAGCTAAATAAGTAACCATAAACCATGTATTGCGTGGAAACTGGAATAAAAATCATGGCGCCGTATTTCTCATACTGATTTTAATGTGGTATTTCGAGAAGTCTGTTTATATCGTCTGCAGGCAATTCTCTGAATTCCATTAAAGAAACAAATGGTTGAATTATACTTTAGAAAGATAGAGTTCAAATGAAATAGTATCCGATTAAAAATTTCAGAATTATATCGTTAATTAAAAACCACAAAAAGACCATTAAAAAGACCATTAAGAAGTCTTATTTTAACAAATTAGATTCAAACGATAGTTCCAGCCGAAAATATTGACAATTGAGATTCAAACAAAATAGTATTAATGAATCTTTACTATTTGAGGCTTTTTAATTTAATCAACCAATTGATCAATTATTATTATTATTGTGTTAGCGTAATATCACAACTGATAGAATGAAATTAACATCACGTGACTGAAATATTTAAAGTATTCAGGAAGAATTCCGTGTGACGTATTTAACGAGATGATCCATCATAAAAATGTTGCGTACCTGAAATGCAAAGATATTCCCCGACGAAAGTAGCAATGATAAAAAATTCAATGATGGTTCCATTGTGAAGTACCGCTTTGCAGATGTTTTGAAATTCGCACCCAAAAGCTTCTAGTTGAGCCATATGTAAAACCTTATTATATGATGAGATACACTCAATTTAAATATCTATGTTGAGTACTTCCTCCTCTAAGCTTTCAAGTACTTACTGTTCAATTAAACTAAATAAATTTAAGAAAAAAATGATGAGAAAAATATTGAGAAACAGATAAACGTTAAATGTGTAACGACTCGTTGTTAATTTTATCTGTGGTCATTGTTAAACATAAATGAAGTATTGAATCAATAGTGAAAAGAAGAGAAAATCAGTTACAAGTCATAATCAAGTTATTTTATTAAGATCAAAGAATAATAAATAAATAACACTTAACCTACATTATCTGCAGTAGTTAATCTGCTTATGTGTCTAACTTCACACTTAAATATAATAAAAATTATTATTATTCTCGAACCAATGAGATTTGAGTCCTTAAAAGGGAATTAAAAATGAGAGTTCGAGTGTTGCACTTGAGTAGAACCTTCCTGGCTTCACTCCTATAAATAAGGTCTTATATAAATATTTCATTTGATAACTTCAGCTCACTATATCACTCTCCAGAATATCAACCTTCCATATTAGGTACTGCACAGCTGTTATATTATATTCATTACATTTCACTAATTTTAATTTAGTCTACATAAGTAATGTTTCATTTAATAGAAGAAATCTTCAATGCAAACAAGATCATAAATGCCACTAAATGCAAAATCGCGAATGGCATCGTTAATGAAAAAATCGCGATAGAGTATACTTCATGAAATATTTTGAAATTTTATTATCAAAAAACATCACAAAAATCAAATATCACAAACAAAATATTTTAATTTTGAGTTATGTTAATTATTTATTTTGAAACTAAAAATTATATGTAATGCAATAATATATTTAAAAATAGAACAAACATGGTTAATAATAATATTGCATCAATTTCTTCTTACAATAATTTTCAATATCCAAATACTTGATGGAATTTCATTATGAATATACGTTCAAGTAAGTAATCATATGATTACATAGACAACTAAATTTAAGTCAAGATTGTATAATTTAATATAGGTAATCTGATTTTAAATAATTAATATTATGAGGTTCACTGGTCTTTGACTTTTATACACATTTACAGTTTCAGACTTAAAAATAATAGAAATAGTCAGCTTAAATTTAAAATGTTAATTTATATTTAAATGTAGATGTATTCTTTTTTACATATTTTAAAAGAATTTAAGACATAATATGTTTTAGAGCCATTGAAGATATTTAATGAAACTCCATTTCATTATTTTACAATTAACTTATCTATTTCTTGAATTTTATGTTTTATTTTAAAGTTAAAATAAATTGCGTTCAACGAAATACATAAAAAATATGAAAAGATAGTTGTTTTTATTAGATTTATTTCATATTACTAACGTTATAATTAAATAATTAAAAAAAATTCCTAAACAAAATATTAATCAATTTAGCAGGATTACGTTTAATTAATTAAATAACATTAATTCAATATTATTAATAAAAATAATTATATAATGATATGTTAATTCTTAACATTGACAGTGATTCTTCAGAGATAATGTCAAATTAAATATAATAAGAGCAAATAATAAATAACTTTATTGATGATTTTTTTTTATTAAACGTGTTGAAATTTAATTAATAACTTAATGTAATAAACTTTCATTCGTTTAATTTCGATATATAAATCATCAATGAATAACTAGATAATAGTTATAGGTTTAAGAGGAAGAATATCTAAAAGTTGCTTCTTTTATTCAGAGATTTGTTATACAAATGAAAATATTAGGGATGAATAGTTGCAAAAAATAACTAATTTCATCAATGATCTAATTATTTTTATATAATATTAAAGGAGTTAAGCATTTTCCTACCCAATTATATTAAAAAAATCATTAAACATATAGATACATATACTGAAGTGGTACTAAATTAAGGGTAGAGAATGCTATGCAAATTCTGTAGCACTGCGTCTCATTTTTGCACACGTGAGGGCGTTGTGGTAATTACATAAGTAGCTAATACTATTTTTGTTGTTAATGATTCATTTCGACTGCAGTATGGATAAAACCTCTGATTTAGACGCCTTTAATCGCGAACAAATAGTAGGTGTTTTACGCATCGATCAATCAATTTCCGCAATCGTTATGTAACTAGAATTTTCAAGGTCTATTGTGTCAAGACAGAGAGAGAGTATATCGATACTATATGGATGGTGGGGAAAAATAGCTATTGGACAAACTGAAAGGGGCCAATACGCTTTGAACGAGCTGAGTGGGAAACAGCTCAAATGTAACGTATTATGCCAGTGAAACCAAACATTAAATCAGATAACCACCCAAATAAACATGGGTTCCATTTTCACTATCAGTGAACAGCCCGTGCAAACTTGTTTCAAAGTATTGGCTTCAGGAGCCGTAGACTCACGAGAGTACCATTGCTCAATGCAAGCAATCGCTTCCCTTCTTATCAGAACAGGATATCACAAGGAACCGATTCTAGAAAACTGAAACGACTAACATGGAGTGATGATTCTCCATTCCGACTACTTCATGGCGATGGAAGGTTGAGAATTTGGTGTTAGGTTTATGAAGCCATGGATCCTGCAAGGCCGTTTGAAACCGTACAAGGTCATGGGGACTCAATCATAGTCTAGGGTGTTTGGTCTTCGCAATTTTTAGGACCTTTGGTAATTGCTCAAACCTTTCTCAATGCGATTCGGTACGTTGAGTTTCTGTATGATCACCTCCATTTATTTATTTTATGCTGTTATCCACATGGAAATGGAGTATTCCAGCAAGATAGCTTCACCTTTCACAGGTCCCGACTGAATACTACCTGATTGGATTAGCTTTCCTCTGACTTTAGAGTCATGAATTGGCTAGAAGCCCGATTTAAATCATATAGAGCACATTTTGATGTTTTGGAGAAAGATGTGAAAACGTATCATATAATACCAGCAGCTCTTACTAAATAATGGACAACTCTAGTTGATGTTTGACCAGCTATTCCTGTGAAACGCTACCGCAGACTTGTTAAATGTATCTCTCGTCGTATGGTAATCATTACCAAGACCAGAAAAGTATCAAATCGTAATTAACTTGCTATCCCTTATTCAGTGGCACTTTATTATTAGAAACAACATGCGGGTTTCAGAATTTCAATGCATTAATTGAAAAGAATATGCTCATATTTTGTTTTTATATTTATTAAAACATATTTATAATGCTTTGTTTATACAGGGGGAAGAATTATCTTTGTTTCAACGTAATTACCTTTCAATCTTCATGAAATATTTCTACAAAAGTAAATCATAAACCATTATTGAAATAAAAGAATTTTTTCCTTCATATCGCAAGTATAACTTAGTAAATTTACTAATTATTGGCACTGTGTTTTTTCAAAACATATTTTACCGTTCATTTAAATATATTAAATTCTACTGCATTACTTTTTTTTTTCAAATAAAATTTTACTAACATATAAGAACGTTCAGTAACCTAAAAATATGTATAAGAAATAGAAGAGCTAGAAAAATGTTTTTTACTATATTCTGTCCACAGCATTATATTGTTCTTTGCAGAAAAGTTTTAAAGATATTTTAATTAAAATATTGTTCAGTAATTTTCTAAATAAGTTACACAAATACACTCATCGTCAGAATAAAAGTTTAACCCTCAGTTAAAAAAAATACTTTGATGAATATATAACTTTTTGAAATAATTTCCATTTAAAAACTATTTGAAATTCTACTTGAAGTTAAATTAACAATAACAATCGCATTTTTAATCATATTTTTATATTAGTATAAAATATAGGTATATTTGAAAGCTTCATACTAAATAATATATTATAAACTTATCATGACCATAAATGACTTGCCGTTTTATTACATTTAAGTATAAAAGTAATTTAATCCCTTTCTGCTTATTCATGCATTTATAATTTAATTAATATACATTTTGGAAATATAATTAAAATTCTATAGATATGCATTTTTGCCTTTTTTGGAAACTAGAATCACACTTTTATAAGTAAATGTTTTCCTTTGCGCTTTACATTCCTAATATTTTAGAGACTGAATTTAATTTTTTCAGATCTTTTTCCTGAGAACTGTGAAAACTTAATTTATTTAATTTTTCTTCTTTACCTATTCAAAATAATTTTGTCACTCAAAATAAGCTCACATATATTTGTCATATCCCTTCATATAAATGTATTACTTAAGTAATTTAGTTCATCAAAATAAAAATATTATTCTTAGGAATACTCCTATTCCATTTAGGTTAAATAACTGATAAATATATATTATAATATAGAATGAACTGCATATGCTGCATGTTGTCAAATTAATGTGATCGGTCCCATATTTTCATAATTTGACACAATTATACTTAATTAAAATATGCAAGGGTGTATTTTTTATGTAAATGAACTTTATTTCAAGTAAATATTTTGTTATTTTAAATGTTGTATGTCAAAATTTACAGAAAATGATAATGTTTGTGACTACTATTAAGATATGTAAAATTATGCAGATTACCCCATTGCGGGGGATCAATCCAATTATTTAATTTGTTCTACAGGCTACAGTCTGATATCAGGATCTTACTTCAGCAATAAGCCAATAATAGCCTTTTCTTATCAAGAATCTTACTTTTTCCTGAATATTGTTTTTTTTTATTACCCTGCAGTTGTATGTCGAGGTGGAGATATTTGAGATAAAAATACTTATCTTATAGACACACACATCAGTACTAAAAGAAGTTAGTAGATATTCAAGTATTCCCAAATCAATTGTTAGCTAAATAAAGGTTAATTTTGATACATATGTAATGGTTTCCTCCAAAATGAAAAGAGAAATATTTCAGGAAAAGAACAACAGCTCATAATTACAAAATAGTCAGGAATGTTTGCTTAAAAATAGAAAAGAGTGCTACAAGATCAAACCAATTGATTCAAGTACTGGGTTTGCTACTTTGTAAAGAATCATCTATGACCAGAAGAAAAAAAAACGTCAGGATACCATACAGTAAAAATACTAAAATTTACTAATCAGAGAAGGTAAAACATTTTGCCTGGACTAAAGAGCGTCACCACATTGCAGTTGAAATTAAATGTTATTTAACGTCATTTTCATTTGTTTTTGTCCTCTTTTTCAACCATTAACAAATTTACTTCGTAAATTCTTCGGATGAATCCAGTTTAAAATTTGGTAGATTAGAGTACTCAACGGCACCTTTGTTAGGTTTCATATTGACTGCATAATATAAAGGATAAAGCAACTAGTCAAAGGTTTGAAGTGACCTTTCATGAGTTTATGGAAATGGAATGCATTCACATTGTACAAGGAACCAGGAGGTAAGAGAGATACAGCGAAATATAGCAAATTTATCTAATACCCTAGCTTTGAAAATGGTTTTCAAATGAGCAGGATTTGATTTTTATGCATGATTTCGTACTTAACAATAAAATAAAAAGTTTATAAAAATCTTCTTAGTAGACAATAATATCCCAGCTTTACAATGGCCCGGTAATTCTCCTATATGAATTATTAAAAGTTTATCTGGAATCATAAAGCATGAAATTGCCAAAGAAAGATTAACAGTTAAAGGACAATTAATAGAAAGCTTTATAAATATATGGTGTTATAGTCCTGAAATAAAAGAGTGTCCAAAACAAAGAGTAGGAATAATATCTAGGCGCATTAAAGCCTTATAGTGGCAAATAAGAGGGACCAAATATTAGTTTAGTACTGTATTAGTTTATATATATATATATATATATATATATATATATATATATATATA
>BMAW01039440.1:0-90816 GCA_019974015.1 Nephila pilipes | reverse complement strand
CATATAGTGAGTAATTGTACCATTTAGCTAAATAAGTAACCATAAACCATGTATTGCGTGGAAACTGGAATAAAAATCATGGCGCCGTATTTCTCATACTGATTTTAGTGTGGTATTTCGAGAAGTCTGTTTATATCGTCTGCAGGCAATTCTCTGAATTCCATTAAAGAAACAAATGGTTGAATTATACTTTAGAAAGATATAGTTCAAATGAAACAGTATCCGATTAAAAATTTCAGAATTATATCGTTAACTAAAAACCACAAAAAGACCATTAAAAAGACCCTTAAAAAGTCTTATTTTAATAAATTGGATTCAAACGATAGTTCCAGCCGAAAATATTGACAATTGAGATTTAAAAAAATTAGTATTAATGAATCTTTACTATTTGAGGCTTTTTAATTTAATCAACCAATTGATCAATTTTCATTATTATTGTGTTAGCGTAATAACACAACTGATGGAATGAAATTAACATCACGTGATTGAAATATTTAAAGTATTCAGAAAGAATTCCGTGTGACGTATTTAACGAGTTGATCCATCATAAAAATGTTGCGTACCTGAAATGCAAAGAAATTCCCCGATGAAAGTAGCAATGATAAAAAATTCAATGATGGTTTCACTGTGAAGTACCGCTTTGCAGATGTTTTGAAATTCCCACCCAAAAGCTTCTAATTGAGCAACATGTAAAACTTTATTATATGATGAGATACACTCAATTTAAATACCTATGTTGAGTACTAAAGCTATGTTGAGTACTTCCTCCTGTAAGCTTTCAAGCACTTACTGTTCAATTAAACTAAATAAATTTAAGGAAAAATGATGAGAAAAATATTGAGAAACCGATAAACATTAAATGTGTAACGACTCGTTGTTAATTTTATCTGTGGTCATTGTTACACATAAATGAATTATTGAATCAATAGTGAAATGAAGAGAAAATCAGTTACAGGTCATAATCAAGTTATTTTATTAAGATCAAAGAATAATAAATAAATAACACTTAACCTAGATTATCTGTGGCATTTAATCTGTTTATGTGTCTGACTTCACACTGAAATATAATAAAAATTATTATTATTCCCGAATCAATGAGATTTGAGTCCTTAAAGGGAGTGAAAAATGAGAATTCGAGTGTTGCACTTGAGTAGAACCTTCCTGTCTTCACTCCTACAACTAAGATCTTATATGAATATTTCATTTGATAACTTCAGCTCACTATATTACTCTCCAGACTATCAACTTTCCATATTAGGTACTGCACAACTGTTATATTCCATTCATTACATTTCACTAATTTTAATTTAGTCTACATAAGTAATGTTTCATTTATTAGAAGAAATCTTCAATGCAAACAAGATCATAAATGTCACCAAATGGAAAATCGAAAAAGGCATCGTTAATAAAAAAATTGCGATAGAGAGTACTTCATAAAATATTTTGATATTTTATTATCAAAAAACCTCAAATATCACAAGCAAAATATTTTAATTTTGAGTTATGTTAATTATTTATTTTGAAGCTGAAAATTATATGTAAAGCAATAATATGTTTTGAAATAGAAGAAATATGGTTAATAATAATATTGCATCAATATCTTCTTACAAAAATCTTCAATATCCAAATATTTGATGAAATTTCATTATGAATATGCGTTCAGGTAAGTAATCATATGATTACATAGACAATTGAATTTAAGTCAAGATTGTATAATTTAATATATAGGTAATCTGATTTTAAATAATTAATATTATGAGGTTCACTGTTCTTTGACTTTTATACACATTTATAGTTTCAGACTTAAAAATAATTGAAATAGTCTGCTTAAATTTAAAATTTTAATTTATATTTAAATGTGTATATGTATTCCTTTTTACATATTTTACAAGAGTTTAAGAAATAACATGTTTTAGAGCCATTGAAGATATTTAATGAAATTCCATTCCATTAATTTTATAAATAACTTATCCATTTCTTGAATTTTATGTTTTATTTTAAAGTTAAAATAAATTCCGTTCAACGAAATACATAAAAAATATGAAAAGAAAATTGTTTTTATTAGATTTATTTCATATAACTAACGTTATAATTAAATAATTAAAAAAAACCATAAACAAAATATTAATAAATTTAGCAGGATTTCGTTTATTTAATTAAACAACATTAATTCACTATTATTAATACAAATGTTTGTATAATGATATGTTAATTCTTAACAATGACCGTGATTCTTCAGAGATAATGTCAAATTAAATATAATGAGAGCAAAGAATAAATTACTTTATTGATGATTTTTGTATTAAACGTGTTGAAATTTAATTAATAACTTAATGTAATAAACTTTCATTCGTTTAATTTCGATTTATAAATCATCAATCAATAACGAGATTATAGTTATAGGTTTAAGAGGAAGAACATCTAAACGTTGCTTCTTTTATACAGAGATTTGTTAAACAAATGAAAATATTAGGCTTGAAAAGTTATAAAAAATAGCTAATTTCATCTATGATCTAATTATTTTTATATAATATTAAGGGAGTTCAGCATTTTCCTGCCCAATTATATTAAAAGAATCATTAAACATATGAATACATATACTGAAGTGGTACTGAATTAAGAGTAGATAATGCTATGCAAATTCTGTAGCACTGCGTCTAATTTTTGCACGCGTGAGGGCGTTGTGGTAGTTACATATGTAGCTAATACTATTTTTGTTGTTAATCAATCGTTTCGACTGCCAGTATGGATAACACCTCTCATTTAGACGCATTTAATTGTAAACAAATAGTAGGTGTTTTACGCATCTATCAATCAATTTCCACAATCGTTATACAACTAGGATTTTCAAGGTCGATTGTGTCAAGACAGAGAGAGAGTATATAGACAATATATAGATGGTGGGGAAAATAGCGATAGGACAAACTGAAAGAGGCCAATGAGCTTTGAACGAGCTGGGTGGGAGACAGCTCAAATGTAACGTATTAAGCCAGTGAAGCCAAACATGAGTTCGGATAACCCCCCAATTGAACATGGGTTCCATTTTCTTAGTCAGTGAACAGACAGCGTAAATTTGTTTCAAAGTATTGGCTTCAGGAGCAGTAGACTCACGAGAGTACCATTGGTCAATGCAAGCAATCGTTTCACTTCTTATAAGGACAGAATATCACAAGGAACCGATTCTAGAAGACTGAAACGACTAACATGGAGTGATGATTCTCCATTCCGACTACTTCACGGTGATGGAAGGTTGAGAATATGGTGTTAGGTTTAGGAAACCATAGATCCTGCAAGGATGTAAAATATGCAAGGATGTATTTTTTATATAAAATAACTTTATTTCAAGTAAATATTTAGTTATTTTAAATGTTGTATGTCAAAATTTACATGAAATGATTATTTTTGTGACTTCTATTAAGATATGTATAATTATACAGATTACCCCATAGCGGGGACTCGATCCAATTATTCAATTTGTTCTACATGGTACAATCTGATATCAGGATCCTACTTCAGCAATAAGCCGATAAGAGTCTTTTTTTTATTAAGAATCTTACTTTTTCCTGAATATTGTTTTTTTATTACCCTGCAGTTGTATGTTGAGATGGAGATATTTGAGATAAAAATACTTATCTTATAGACACACACATCAGTACTAAAAGAAGATAGTAGATATTCAAGTGTTCCCAAATCAATTGTTAGCTAAATAAAGGTTAATTTAGATACAGATGTAATGGATTCCTCCGAAATGAAAAGAGAAATATTTCAGGAAAAGAACAATAGCTCATAATTACAAAATAGTCAGGAATGTTTGCTTAAAAATAGAAAAGAGTGTTACAAGATCAAACCAATTGATTCAAGTACTGGGTTTGCTACTTTGTAAAGAACCATCTATGACCAGAAGAAAAAAAATCGTCAGAATACCACACAGTAAAAATACTAAAATTTACTAATTAAAGAA
Organism: Nephila pilipes; assembly: GCA_019974015.1. NCBI lineage: Eukaryota > Metazoa > Arthropoda > Arachnida > Araneae > Nephilidae > Nephila > Nephila pilipes. The sequence goes on along the minus strand of BMAW01039440.1, from coordinate 86,855 downwards.
GGTAAGACATTTTGCTTGGACTAAAGAGCGTCATCACATTGCAGTTGAAATTAAATATTATTTAATGTCATTTTCATTTGTTTTTGTCCTCTTTTTCAAGCATTAACAAATTTACTTCGTAAATTCCTTGGATGAATCCAGATTGAAATTTAGTAGATTAGAGTACATTTATTCAACGGCACCTTTGTTAGGTTTCATATTGACTACATAATATAAAGGGTAAAGCACATAGTCAAAGCTTTGAAGTGATCTTTCATGAGTTTATGGAAATGGAACGCATTCATATTGTACAAGGAACCAGGAGGTAAGAGCGATACAGCGAAATATAGCAAATTTATCTAATACCCTAGTTTTGAAAATGGTTTTCAAATGAGCAGGATTTGATTCTCATGCATGATTTCGTACTTAACAATAAAATAAAAAGTTTATAAAAGTCTTCTTAGTAGACAATAATATCCCAGCTTTTCAATGACCTGGTAATTCTCCTATATGAATTATTAAAAGTTTATCTGGTATCATAAAGCATGAAATTGCCAAAGAAAGATTAACAGTTAAAGGAAAATTGATAGAAAGCTTTCTAAATATATGGTGTTATAGTCCTGAAATAAAAGAGTGTGCAAAACAAAGAGTAGAAATAATATCTAGGCGCATTAAAGCCTTAGCGGCAAATAAGAGAGACCAAATATTATTGTAGTACTGAATTAGTTTATATTATATATATATATATATATATATATATATATATATATTCAGTTTTGACACAAGAAAGAAGAATTACACAGCAGAAATTATGCATTCATTAATTTAACAACAGAAACATGACAAAAAGAGGTAATTCCATCGTGATAAATTCCATCATGTAAAGTAAACGGGAGCCAAATGCGTTGTTTCATGTTCGTAGCTAGAGCAAAAGAGAGTTGAACCTTACCTGCTTGGAATTTAAATGGAAGGATTTCTTCTGATTACGCGGTGATAGATTCTTGGATCTTTAGGTACTTTATCTGCAGACAAAAAGACTATAGGGAAATTTTCCTGCAGATGTTAAACCAGGGAAACAAATGATTCATGTAATTGTATAGCGCGTGATCACATAAAATTGAATCTCAAAATATTTGAATCAGAAAATGAGATACATTTCCCACTAGATGTATTAAAAGGATATGAAAAATTAATTAGAAAATTTAATTTAATTTAATTTCTGTGCCGGTATTTCGAAGTAAAATTTCTGAATTCCCTTTACATCTAGTTTATTTTTAAGAAAATTTATAATTATTGCAGTTTTATTTCATTTGAAACTAAAAATTGTATCTTCATAGATTTGTTTTTACGTATTTTAATTCTTCCAGTTGACGCATGAGTTCATAAAGCGAAGGTGACCAAATCTGCTGTCAAATTATAGATATGTTTAAATCGTTTAAGGATGAAATATACTCAGTTGTAATTGAACAAATTTACACTGTGATTTGGAAACTTCTCATACTTCATAAAACGGATTTCTTGATACACAATATTATCTTTAGTAACTACTTGGATTACTAATTTACTTCTAATTTGAGTATTTATTCTGTATAACGAAAATCATATGAAAAATAAAACAGTTTTATTTACATAGATCATGAGCATATTTTATTCAGAGGGAAGAAAAGTAACATGAAGGGAAAGTTAAGTGTATGATAAATGCTTAGGTATTGTAAAAAAAGGCAAATTTTTTAAGAGAAACTTTGTATCTGAACTTTTATTCATGAAGTACATTTAATGAGGTCTCACAGAAGGAGAAAATTGAACAAATATCTCTCCTAACTGTTTGGTCTCATAAATTAAATAAGCCTTATTCTTACACATCTCAGTCTGCTCGATAATATGCAAGCAGGTAATATGTGAGTTTGCATTATTTTGTTCAGATCTAAAAGCTAGCAAAATGAGTGATAAGCAACAGATTTAAGAAATCCTCTTAAATTAAGGATATCAATAAAAAAGAGTATTTCTACCTACATGTAGAATTAACAGTAAAAATCTTATTCTCGAGGTAGAAATAAATTCCCTTTTAAGCAAATAATTTCTCTATTAAATATAATGTAATATATAGTTTCACTTTATTTATTCCAGTTAATACATCAAAATACTAATTTATATTAATAATAATGAATTTCTCTCAAGGTTTAAGTAATGAATATTTAGAAAAATGTGTTAAAGCAAATCCTTTTATCATGATTCTGTAGTTTTATAATCACAGCATTTATATAAATAATGAATCGAATTAAAATTTATACTTAATATCTCGTTTTTTCACATCACATTAATCAAAGAAAATATCTAGCATCATATTTGATAAAGTAAGGGTTTAGTTTTAAATTTGAAATGCATTCATCTAATGAGATTTGTTGCTGGTATAAAAAATAGTCAAAATTCAATGACACAAAAATTTAAAAGCCTACTTCAATTGATTGAAACAAAAACACCAACAAACAATGAATATTATTCCTGACACCTTGCAACTTAAAAACTACAAGCTAGTATGGTCAAAATATTTAATGACAGATTAAAAACAGTTGCTTATTATAAGACTGTGATATATTTCGCTTGAAATTTTTTCTTCTTTTCTTGTTATCATATCTATTTGAGGCACAATTTTTTTCTCAAAATAAAAAAGGCTCACTATTGACCTATTTTATTAAAGTAGTTATTTTAGTTTTATATAAAAATATAAAGAAATCTTAAAACTACTAAATGAATAGTGAATACATTCATCTAAAATGGGATGTATACTTGTCCAATTTACGCCTAACATAAAAGAAAATTTCAATAATCAAAAATCTGTTAAGGGGTTAAATACAGCTTGTTTCACACTAATGAAATTAAAATTTTAGTTACTAAAATAATGTAATGGGCAGGTTATCATTATATCAAATCATAAATTCCATTTATCTACCATTTAAAATTTTAAAAATATATTCCAAGTGGTTCAAAATTGAGCATCATTTATTAGATGATGTCATATTAAGCAGGTAATAATAATAATAACAATAATTAAAAAAGGCCAAAAAAATAGCTAACATTATTTAAAAAACTGTAAATGGTTTCTCTAATTTTTACACTTTTATGGTGAATAATTGTTCGAAATGCAATATCATTATCTTTTTTCCTCATTTGAATGAAACTTGGAGTAATTAATAATATCTAGCTATTGTTTTAAATATCTAGCTATTATGATATTAAAAAAAATGTGAACTCATTTGGAATTACTAACAGTGAAAAAAATAATTAGTTATCTAATGAACGCGAAACAACAATTTTAATTAGAATATCATTTGAATAAAAAAAATGTGGAATTTTTTTTTTCGGAAGAATTTTCCAATTACTGATGGACGAGTAAAGATTTGTATTACATTTTTGTATTAATAATTAGAGAGTACTTAATTAAATGCACATGTATATTTTTCCAATTAAGGAATGTTAAATTTTAAGTTTATATATTGGAAGTAAATGAATAACTTCCTTTTAAAGAAATAAAAAAATGTTTCTTTAACCAATTTCATTCTAAATATGTTTGCACAATAGAAAATTGAACAACATAGAAAAAGACATGGAAATATAAGGAGATAGAATGAATTTCTTAAATAACTCTTTATTTCCGTTACTACTTAAATTATTTAAATACATCTAGCATAAAATAATTAGAAAATTCTCATGTGATTCATTATCAAATCATAATTACGTGAAAAACATTCTTACTAGGAAAAAATGTTTTATTGTTAGATATAAACAAAAAATTTCTTTGCAATTATAATTAATTATGAAAATTAATGTTATATGCGTAACAAATTCCTTTTTAAGCCAAAAAAAGTGATCCTTACAGACCTTTCAAATATATCGTGTAATTACATAAGGGGAAAAAATCGGAGTTAATGTTTAAAATTGTTAATGTTTAAAATATTTAAATTAATGTTTTATTTAAAAAATGTTTGTTTCAAACACAAAAAAAGATTTTTTTCTCAAGTAAATTTATAACTATATTAAGCTCTTTTATATCCAGTATATTTGAGACCTTAGCCATGACGATTAGAGATTTTGTAAGATTATAGAGAGTCAATATATAGTTTTAAAGGAGGATATTTCAAACATCAGTCACGTTAGATAAAAGTGTAAAAGATTAATGCATGCATTTATGTGTTCACGCACGTTCTGATCCTGTCAAAAAAGACATAAATATCAATCAAAGCAAATACCGTTTTGTCAACTATAAGATTAAATTCAAATATTAAACATCAATTTATATTGAATATTTTTGTACTGATAAAAACTCAACACAAATTAAAAATTAATACAAAGCAACAATAGTAAAAATATATTGTGATAAGCTAATACTCGTCACATGCTTAAACGTAATTGTTTTATTAGAACTCAAAGAACTCCCATTAAGTATCGAGAATATTTTACTGTGCATAACATTGTCCGTACAGAGTTGTAATATTATGCAAACATGATATATATCAGTGATTCTCAAAGTAGTCCCTACGGACTACCAGGTGTCCCGTACATCATTCAGGTAGTCGTAGAAGATTGAAATTGAATTGGTAGTCCCTGAACAACATCAAGGGGTCCGCGCAGTGTGTAGCATAAAATAATGAAATAGTGATCTATTTTGATTATTATTATGGAAATTTAAATATATAATAATAAATAAAATAGCAATTTTTACTTCCCGAGTAAAATATAAATTTAGGTGGGTGCTTAAAATACTATATTTTACTTAAGTACTGAGAGTAATGTAATACCTTTTGTGAATGAATATTGACAAAACTTATTTCCATTGATTTGTCCCTTGTAGTAACAATGGTGTGTATAGCTTGTTTTAATGTTATTACTAAAACTTAGTTATAGTTCAGTTTACTTCAATAAATTTAAGCCATCAATTTTCATCAGAACTCTAACAACAATATAACAACAAATAATAACGAAACAATAATAAAAAAAAACTGAGATAATCCCTCAAAAATGGAAATAAAAAAAAGAATCAACTGCCATTCACGTGTAAATTAATAGTTCTAGGTGGCGCCAGCTACTTAACTTAATAACAAGCATGGTACGAGACAGACGGCCGAAAGCAAGTTTATAAAGGAACGCAATAACGCCACTAAAGCACTAACTTGTCTACAATATAATATAAACTATAAAAAAAGTCATTTATCGTACATCTAAGCAACAATTTAGTTCTATGTTATGCTGATACGAAGTGTATAAACAGATTTTCCAAGTCTTAGACAAAAAGAAGTTTTGTAATGTTAGTTAGAAGTTTTGGTATAGTTGCATTTTTTGTATTGTTACACAGATAATGTGCTTTTGTTACGCATGTATATTTGAAAATAATTGATCTCTATTGAAAAAATTAAGTATCATTTTTCGATATAGTAATCTCTAGGGATTACTATATTGAAAAAGTATAAAGTAATCCCTATATATATTAAAAGAGAAAAGAGAGAGATCTAAAAAAAAAGTAATCCATTAACGTTAGTTGAGGATTTACTTTTTTTTTAATTAAAAACTAAGGAAGTGATCACAAGTTTTCAAATACAAATGTTTTTTGAATGGAAATAATTATTGAGAAATATATTTTACTCAAAAATTACTTAAAATTTTATCCGTACTTCAAATATTTAATTCAAAAAGACTTTACGGCAGCATTCCATTGAAAAAGTTAATAATAATTAGAAGTGTTTTTTTAAAAATAAAACATTTGATGTAAGAATTTTCTTATATCCTTTCTTGACCTGTTTAACAGATAGCAACATGAGTGAGCCGAAGAAAAAATGCCTGCAATACACTGTTCAATATTTGAAGTATGCTTTATTGCATCACCGGAAATAGTACTTTACTTATGAGTCTGCTATGTAATAAAACTATGTCAAATAAAATTAATGAAACCTTCCAAGCTTAATGAACATTTAATAAAAATCTATTGTGACAAAAAAGTTAACGAATTAACGTTTTTGTAAGCAGTCAAAGAAAAATATTTGAAAACACCGTCACTGCAACCACTCATAGGGACAACATCTAAACGAGATTTCGATGGACTGCATGTTTCTTATAATATTTCAGGATTGTCAAGTCTGGAAAGCCGTACACCATTAGAAAAGAACTTATTTTACCAGCTGTAAGTGAGGAAATACGCATCGTGTTGCAGAGACCAATTTTCGACATTATAAAATGAATTCCACTGAGTAGTAACACAGTACAAAGAAGGATTAACAAATTGGCTCAATGCTTAGAAAATTCTTTATGTGAGGAATTAAAAACATCTGAATTTTCCATACAACTAGACGATACCACTTTACCAGGAAATGAAGTTTTACTTTTAGCGTATGTGAAATGTGTAAAAGAAGAACAATTTTCCCAAGAATTGCGATTTGCTAAATGTTTTGAAACCGATACGAAAGGCGAATGTTTTTACTGAACTAAAAGGATTTTTGAATGCAAAAGCTATATCTTTGACTAGTATAATTTCTGTTGCTACTAACAGTGCTCTGGTAATGGCAGGAAGATACAAAGGCTTTCTGACATACTTAAAACAAGCTGTATCATACAAGCATTTTCAGTACATTATGTCATTCATCGACGTAATTTAGTTATAAAATATTTTAGTGAACGTTTGCATTGGTCACTAGATTTTGTCATGTTTGGAAAAGGATGAAGACTACGTCATACAGACGTACGTTGGCTATATAGAAGTGCATTTTTAAATCAATTTTATGCTCTCTTTGATTAAGTGTTGGAATTCCGGAAAGCATAGGCAATGATTTGCGACACAATTTAATTAACTCATAAAATGTTATAGCCTATATGACTGATTTATTTGCCAAATTTAACGAAACTAATTTGTAACTACAAGGTGATCAATTAAATTTAATCAAAACTAAAGCGTAATATCTGCATTTGTGGTAAAACCTTTTCTGTACAAACAAAACTTAGGAAGAGGAGAAAAATCTCATTTTCCAAATCTTTCGAAATTGCAAAATAGAGATGAAGATATCCTTGCTTACTATCTACACCTATCAGCTCTTCATGCAGACCTGAACCAAAGATTTGAGGATAATCATTACTTGGATATCCCTGACTAGGTGTTGAACTTTTTCGCGAATGGATAAACTCAGATCCCAAATACAGATGAATCCATACTAATACAGGAGCAGATTATTGAAATATCCACAAATGAGGAATTTAAGCCAATGTTTGAATAATTTTCCACAAATTCCGGTTACAAAAACAGAGAGATCTCAATTTTATACCCTGCATTACGGGTTAATGTGCAGAAATTGTTGACTGCTTTCACATCTTCCTAAGGAAAAAACTTGGATTCAATGTCGTTATGAGCCTGATCACAAAACAAAAGAGACTGAATAGAAATGCTCTTGGGATTTGCGTTTGCTATTCTCAAGCATTGAGCCGGACATAAATACACGCACAACATATCATCAACTTCATCCAAGTGATTAATTTTCTTTAAAATTTTATTTTAAACAAAATTTATAATTTTAATAAATGCCTTTTCAATAAAATGTGTTTTTTTAAATTTGTAAATTTTTTACTATGCGTTTATGTAACGTTTTCACTCGGGGGTTCATTGGCAAGTTTTGACTGTAAAAAGGGGTCCATGGGTCAAAAAAGTTTAGGAATCACTAAATAACACCCTTTAAAAAATAAGAAACTCTAAACTTAAAATAAATTTTCACATATTTGATAAACACTGGAGGAAAATTTAAGCAGCGCTGAGCTTGGCGGTGAAGGTCAACGAACTCCGTAATCCACACGAAAAGATGCGAAAGTAAATGGCTCGATTGCTACTGGATTATAGATTGTGTCGATCCATCGAAAGTGGGATCAAAGAGAGTTTATTGTATCTATTGTACCAATATTGTGAACTATACATATCATCTGAATGGCTAATTCTTTAAATGTGTTTTTATTCGAAAAATTAACTTTAATTTTAAGACTGCAGATTTAAGATCTATCACATTTAGAATTCATTGAAAGGAATACTGAAGTAATATTGCTCATTTAATTTAATTTCTCCTTTCATTTTAAGTATTTGTGATATATTCAAGATATTTTTCAACTTAAATTGGTTGTAATTAAATGTAATTACTTAAATTATCATCGAATGTTGAATTGTTTCATTTTGAAATAATTTTTATTGTTCACCTTAAGATTGTGGCATCATTTTCTGATATATATATATGAAAATTAAAATGATATGTAATGAAAAATTAATTCAAGTTTTTTTTTAATTTAGAAAAATATTTGTAAAAAGCACTTAAAAGTATTTCTCGTGTATTTTAGTAACATTTTCATTATTATTATCAGATGTATTTGACTATGCTTTAAATATGTAATCACTTTTAATAAATGATCAGTTTCAAACTTTAATATAAAGAATCTCTCTTTCGCAATTATGTCAAAACATTTTAGTCACTTCTTATTTTTCTTTTCTAAAAAACGTATTAGTAAATTATGAATAATATAATGTATTTACTTGAATCTGATTCGTATATTAATTATTTATCATGAACTTAGGAAATCATAATGTTAATCATAATCATATATTCATAATCATAATGTACCAATAAGAATGTAGTAGTAGATATCTTACAAAACTTTTGTTTATGTGATGATAAAATGAATTTAATTCATTTATAAATTATCACAATCCATATTTATATGCTCATGTAAGCAATTGAAAATAATATTTTATAAACTATACAAACAAAAGAAGTGTTACTTTAAATATTCAATTATATTGATTTCTATTATTAATATTTCTCTTAATATGAAAATGTTTGTTTCTAAATCATTGCCATAAATAAATAATTTCCACTAAATTTTTATTTATATGTGTTTTAATATTTTTTTATCACAGCTAAATATCTTACATTGTACAAGACTTTCTCACGAAGTGGAATTCATATTTATTATTATTATTTCTTGAAATTTAAAGATTACTTTTTAAAACTGAATTACTAGAAATTTTTATCCTATTTTGAAAGTATGTAATTGTATTTTAAGAGGTTCATGAATAAAATATATGTACAAAAGGCTTAGAAACAAAGAATAATTTTAGTATTGTTGGCACTTAAATTTAATACTTTCTAATCTTCTTTCCCTTAAACATTAACTTTACTTGATAATATAAATAATGATTTAATGTTGCAACGTCTGTTTTAATACTTATTTTAATGACCAGTTTTGATATTTTTACTGAGTATCTTATTATTTCATAGCCATTCTCCTGTTAAAAATTCTTCTGGACATCCATTCTTGATTATACAGAAATTTGTTGGAGTCATATATCTTTCTACTGTTCCTGTAATTATTAAAAATAAACTGCTGTCAATTCAAGAAGCATAGTTTACTTTTTTTAAAATCATTTTCGTTTGAAAGATATAAGAGAAAACTCTGTTCAAATATTCATCATCTTGTTTGAGGTCTATTCAAGCATTGTGTAAGGAAAGTTCGCTTTAATTACCCAAAAGACATGTTCCAAGATCATTTATCTTCATGTCATTTCCGAAAACTAACCGTTTGCATTCTGTCATCAATGCATTTATGCAGAACTTTTAGCTTCTCTCAGTCATTTTCTTTTAGAATCAATCTACATCCCGGAAAAAAGCACCAAAAGAAATCATTTGCTTGTAAGTATTTAGAGTTATTTTATGCCTGTATAGAGAACTTTATTAATCATTTCATATTTTTTCAGTGATGTTATTCTACTTAGTGTCACGGTGTTTAAAATTCTTTCAAAGTGATAAGGATGGATTGCTTTTAGTACTGACTTTTGAAAATCATCCTTTATCTTAGAAGAGCAAAGGTTAATCATTTTCCAGAAACTTCTAAAAAACTACAATAGATACTTCAAGTTCTTACTTCGATTTTGCTTCGATGTGTTTTTTCTTTAAAAATATCCACCTAAATTATGAATTGTTTAGGAGAGAATTTATTCTGCATTATACAGGCCTAATTTTCTATAAATTTTTTCTCTACCAGATTTGTAGGTATTTAAACTTCAAGAAAAGTAAAATAATATTTAAAAAAACCAGACGTTGGTCAATTAAGAGCTGTGCTGCTTTGGTTAATAATTATTTCTAATACTTAACGTTTTAATTTAGATTTATTGAAACCCTCAAAAGAGAAAAGATTTCAGAATGCATGTCTCGGCTATGAATTTAAATCTAACTTCAAATCACTCTTTATGCTATTTATAAATAAACAGAAGAAAACACTTAGTTTTTTTTAACATTTAAAACCTGAAATGAATTTTCAATTACTGAAGACTGTTCACATCAGAAGCAAATCGAAAATACATTATTTATTTTAAGTTAAATGTATAGTAATTTATGATATTTATTATATATATAGAAAATTAGGAAAATACAACATACAATATATAAAATATTCATTTTTCCATTCTACTTATTCATTTTTGATTAATTAATGTGATTTTCGATGATGAATATGATACATAATAAAAAACATTAAAATACAAAAAGCGATAAGGAATTAGATTTTAGTATAAAAATATGTTGAATAAGACTTACAAAATTCTTTCGTAATTGAGGATTAGATGCATAAATTGAAGATAAAATATTACAGGGAAAATACTTCAAAGACTTTTTGCTTATTTGTTTTATACGTTAAGGTGTAAAACCACTGCTATATTTTTTATGAAATATTTATCCATTTAATTACTAAAAGATAAAAGATCAATTCGTTTCATGAAACATTGTAAAACATTATAGTCTATTTTTATAATATTTTTGAAATTTTATTGAAAATATTACATTTTGAAACTAAGAAAATAAGTAAGTATAAAACTGATAACGTACACCATCCTAACATTACTATTCACAGTGTACAAAGTATGTTCAAAGATAAATAACAATAAATTAAATACACACAAATAATTTTTTCTTTTCATTATTCATTCATTTGCCTTTAAATAGCATTAAAGAGATTTATATGCATAGAACGATTAATTGTTTAAAGCTAATAATAAAATTTTACCTATTTGTTGGGTATTTCAAGTTATATTCTACTAAAACCATGGCATATAAAAAGTTCCGAATTTATCTAGCAAGGTCTACCTAAAGAATTTATTTCGCATACGTTTCACCGAAAAATAAGCTAGCAACGAGCATTTAATATTCATTGTATCTTGAAGTGAATTTAAAATATTTATTAGGTTTCAGGCATTCGAAGCAAAAGTAAATGTTACGAATTCCATATCTTTGTGACAAAAGCCTATCAAAATGTAAGATATGATCCAGATGTAAATAAATTTTAGGTATTTTTATTAATAATTTCACAGAAGAATAAAATCATTAAGTCGTAAACAGTAAAAAATACTATTGATGTATAATTTTTCATACATTTTCCAAAAGAAAATAAGTATATTTTTAGAGTAAATTCAATGGACATGTCTTTTAAATTTATCTTAACAGTTGAATATATTTATTATAGATTTCTAAGATCTAGATTTTCATTTGTTCTAATGAACATATAAAAAAAAATTTCAAAATGTAGAACATTTACATGTAATTTGTGAATACATTCTGGTCTCAATTCACGTAAGACGCAATCAAGAAATGTGTTTTCTAAATTTCTTTTTTTAAAAAAATAAAATCTTGATTAAGCAAATTGAAATCCATTTTCATTTTTCAATCATATTTCTTCATAAAAATTCGTACCGTCGTCTTTAACATAATGTGCAAAGAAGAAAATATATGTCCTCTACAGGAAAATCAAAAGTTGTGTTTAATAAAAATTATTCATTTTTTAACTCATACATAACTAGATCTTTTAAAGTAATCATTGTATTAATTGGTAATATTTATTATTATACAAAGAGGTTATTATAAAACTTCCTAGTACTAAAGGAACAAAATTATCTAAGTTTATTTTTTTCAATTATTTTTATCCAATAATTATGTTTCTAATTAGTACATGTAGAGGGTATTTTTCCTCATTATTTGCATTACTTTTTACAATAGTTATTCTTCTATACTTACAGAAATGCAAGATGAGATTTTCAAAAGGAAGCAATACCACTACAAGTAAGATACAAAATTTGGTATATTTTTTTCTAATATAAAATAATTTCTCTAAATATGTTGTTATTTTATGTTCGATATGTTCAAATTTTTGCACTATTATGCTGATCTTAAAGATGTGTTAAGGGTAAAAATATTGATAATTACTCGTCAAAACAGTAAATATATTATTTTATACATAAATTGACAAAAAATACGATTTTATTAGAATGCGATTAGTAAATTCAACGTATCACTATCAATTTGACGTGTGATATATTTTCTGTCAATACAGATAAATGAGTTTCTTACTTAACTAATAAATTTGAATATTGTTAAACAACTAGTCGTATATGAAAGTAATTAAATGTAATATAACAAATTTTTTAAGATGAATTTTATTTTAAGAAATTTAACGAAGTTTCAACATTTACATACACAACATCAAATTTAAAACACATTTATTAACAAATGAAAAATGAATTATTTAGAAAATTGGATACATCTCTGCATACGCATATATAGTGTATTAAATTATTTCAATTTTTATTTACTTAAAATATTGTAAAAATATAAGCAAATAATATAAATAGAAACTGAACAATCTTAAAAGATCTTCTTAAAAAATTTTTTGCACACAATGAGGGAAATGGCATGATTTATTTAATTTTTTTTTAGTTTATATTATCCTATTTTATTTCATTTATTGCTTCTTACACAGAGAGTTTCTTGACATTTATTTTTCCCATGTGAAAATATTTAGAGAAAGAAATTCAACAATCAATATTGAGTAAACAAATTCTTCCTGCTGATTTTTTTCAAATATATTTTAACCCAAAATGACATGTCTTTCAAATTATAAAAATGAATTACATCTTAACATCGAATTAATTTTAAAGCGTAAAGTAAAATTCACATCTCAAAAATGGCCTGAAAAAAATCATTTCAACATTCGATATAATTTAACACCAACAGCAAGGCAATCAGTTTTTTGCTTGCATTTTGTCATCGTTCACTGAAATTGGTGTTTGATTAGATGTCAACAAAGGTTCTTTTCCCAGTTTTTAATTTTCCTCTTGGGAACTCTTCTTTTTACAAAATAAATTCCCTATTGTTTTTAATCGGAAGAGACTTTGGCCTTTATCTGATACTACTTTTTCAATCTAGAATGTTATAATAGAAATTTAGAACACTGTCGACAACAAACTATGGGGGTTGTTTTTGTCGATGTTCAGATAAAAAAATACCATTCAAACTGATCGTAATTTAAGAAGTTATCACATGTTCTCGTGAAAAAAAAAGTTTATATTTCTCTTTATACTATTTCCAAAAGAAATTTTTTTACTCAGTTTTCGGGTTTTCCATAAAGTAGGATATCTGAAAAGTATGTTTCAACAAATCATTTATTGAAAAATTGAGGAAGAAGCGAAAGACAATTACAGCATTATAACCATAGAAAAAAAGTTCAATTTTGTATGATTTGAAATACGTGAACTATTATTGTATTTTAAAAATCAAATATATATATATATATATATATATATATATATATATATATATATATATACACACATATATATATATATATATATATATATATATATATCTTATTTAAGTTTCTCACTGATACTTACTTTTGGTAAATTGAATAAGATTCCGGTAATCTTTATGTAACTAAATTAATTGTCTAAAACTTTCAGTATGTTTCGGTACTTTATAACAATTTCACATATTCTTTAAATAGAAGCTAAAATTTTAAACTTAATCCACTAGAAAAAAGCTAATATATTTATTTTTGTAACTTATTTAAATTAAACTGCAATTAACTGGATACATTTTGATATTTTCTTGAAATCTTACATTTATTATAAATTCCCATATGAAATATTTTTGAACATTTATAATTAAGAAAAAAGCATCAAAGTCACTAGAAATCGAATAAAGTATTCTTAAATGTATTTATTTTAAGAATATTAAATTACTTTGTTTCTCTCTGGTACCAAATAAAGAACTTCATTCCAATTTATAGCAGAATCTATTAAAAAGGTTTTACAAAATTTTAAGAAATAAAGGCTTTATAATTGTTATTTACAATATTTTTTCAATCTTTTTATTGATACCTTTGTTTTTTTATATGCTGTACATTTATTCAATAACATTTTTAACAAATGTTTCTTCATTTCTTACTCCTTCAGGAAATATTTCCCAAATGACACGTCATGCAACAATAATTTTTTTTAAAAAACTGCCATATCCTGTACGATAAGAGGAGAGGAGGGATCTGCAAAATCCTTGAAACACATTGTTACATCAAAATATTTTTAAGATATTAATTGAAGTTCCGTTTATGTACGTGGAGTTGAAGTCTTATAATCCCTAATATATTATAGCAAGAGATAAATTCATTTTATACATTGTATCTCAAACATTGTTATTATTACAATGTAAACATTGTATAAAAAGCACTATTATTATTCGTTATCATTTCCCTTTAGAAATCCTGTTTTAAACTTACCTGCAAGTATCTACCAAGTTAAAAAAAAGGTTAACTTTATATATCTGAAACAAATTGATAAAAAATTATCAACAATTCTAGCAAAAACAAATTTATTGAAATTCTATTGTAATAGGTCTTTTTTCACAATAAGCACTATTCATATATCATTTCCTCTCTTTCATGAAGCTAAATTGACTTATATTTAAACTTGAGAGTGCTACGTATACAAAAAACATAAGAGACAAAAGATACATCATTCGTATCAAACATAAACACAAAAGAAAATATGTGGAAAATTATACACACGGCCGTTATTGTAGCTCAGTTTCCGTTTCCAGGAAACTCAGAAGATAAATGTGTTTTCTATATTAGTAGTTTCAACGAATGACGAAGTTTTGAATTTTTTTTTCTTTTTTGTGAAAAGTCATTCATCTTATTTTGCCGAATCCACGTGTTCATTGGTATAAATATGTATTCGATAAAAATATACGACCATTTGTCATTCATTTTTGGCAGCTAAAGTATTCGTGAACAATTTCTTATTGAGTTAGAATTCAGTGCGTAGTACTTTAAGTTTTTTCTTTCTCGCTTATACGGAAGATCGATGAAGACTTATTTATAATTAATATCTCAGAATGTCAACATTTGTCAAACGTATAATAAACAGCCAAAAATAGTAGTTTTTTAATTCAATTGAAAGTTGCTGAACATCAAAGATTGAAACAATGTATTCATCTTTATTGACAAACTCCAAATGATTTGTTGATATGCGATAATTGAAACCTTCTCTGAATAAATATTTAGGCGCAAAATTAATCTCACTTTTATAATTTTATGTAAAAAGAGTTGTTCTTACATTAATTAAATTCCAACCTATAATAAATTGTTTTTACAGAGATATTTTGGGAATATGTTTATGTTTAACATGCAGGAAATTTATATCATTAAAATGCAAGACTGATTTCATTTCATTGTTCAATTACTCTCTGAAATTAAGATTTATTAATGATTATTTTTCTTAAACTCATTATTAAATCCATTTCTTGGAAATGTAAAACAAGAAATGAGAAAAGAAAAACAATGTTTCATTTTCCTGAAAGAAAAGTGTTCACTTTACGAACAGAATTTTAATTTAGTTGCTGCTGAAATATCCTGAAATAAAAGAGTATAACTTTAAATATACTATTCATTAATTTTCATACATTATTAGCTTACTAAAGAAAACAAGTATTTTATTTGTATAAAACTTTTGTAAACATATTCTAATTCAGGGAAAATATTATTATATATAAATTTTGAGCTTTTTATTTCAATTGTGGTCAAAAATTCTCAAAATACACACACGCACGCACGCACGCACACACACGCACACACACACACACACACATATATATATATATATATAATTATATATATACGTGTGTGTGTATATAACTACAAAGTTAGTAATATTCGATTGTAATACGCATTAACATGTATTATATTAATTCAAAAGAAATTGCTAATTTATCCTAAAACATACAAATGTTACAATTACAACAAAATTAAAAGAAACATATTGTAAAATCCAAAGTATTATAATGTAAACTTTCTTTAAATTTCTGAAAATATAATATAAATAAATACTCAAGAATATATTAAACGTATATATAATTACAACAAAAACTAGTGATATAAAAAAAAAAATTTCAACTCACTTCAAACATTGAAAATCTTACGGAGACATATAAATAAAATCTCAAGGAAAGTAAAGTAAAAAATAGAAATAATATAATTCTATATACCGTCTCATACTTGGGACTGCGTAATAGCGTGTTTATACTAATAATGATGAATCCATCCAATAAATGTAAGCACATTTCTTTATCAAAAATCAAAAATAAGTTAAAGTATTCATATAAAGAGCAACAAAACTAAAGGAAGAAAAGAAAGAAAATGAAAAAAAAAATCCCTTTTGTCAAATTAAAACAATTCATGAAAAATATAATATAATCCATAATTAAGAATTCTTAAAAATGATTAAATTTAAAAGGAGATAAGAAACTCCCAAACGCCAGCAGACTAAAGATATGCACAAAATAAATTTCTGATATAGCGATGTTTACATATTAGCCTTACAAAATTCATTTCAAGAAAAAATTAACAATTCTTGAATTTCAAAATTTTAGCCAAAAAGAATAAAACACTGTTACACAAATAAAATCTTATTACAAAATAAGTATATTCTAAATAAATTCCTACATACGAAACAAATGTTATTATAATTATACTCAAACGTAAATTTAGAAAATCCTAAAACAAAAATTTAATATAAATCAAACATCATCATCTACCATTAAAAATTTTTAAAAGAAAACTTTTCTGAAAAAAGGAATTAGACACACACACACACACACATATATATATATATAATGCAACATCATACAAGAAAGTAAATACAAAAATGAAATTTATTGTACGTCAACAGTACGGCATTAAGACCAAATGATAAAATTTGAAAGCACTTTGGGAGTTTTTAGGGTTGCGAAGTTATTAGAAAAATCTGCAACCTCTGACAGATAAAACGGCCATTACCCGGTATGGCATGGAGTCGAACTGGGCTTGTTTGACAGAAACGGGCAACTCATTACATGCCTCTTCAAGTTTATGCTACACATCATCAACTGGGTTAGCTAGAGAGGTGCGGGTCAGTCTCTCAGCAGCCCATGGCCAGATGTTTTCAATGGGTGACAGATCTGGAAACCGTGCAGGCCAGGGCAACAATTGAATACCCTGTGCATCGAGGAAGGTTAAAACAAGGCGTACAACATATGGTCTAGCATTATCTTGCTGAAAGATGACGTTTGGCAGGCATCAAAGATAGGGCACAACTATTGGACATAAGATGTCAGAAATGTACCGATATAAGTTCAAACTACCGTGAATAAAAAAATAGATATATGCGTGTCTTGTATCCAATTGTTGCCCAAAATATCACACAACGTGCTGGACAAGTTGCATTATCGAATGCAAGCAGGCGACGAGCGGTCTCGTAGGAGTATCCAGATTATTATACGGTCATCAGAATACTGCAAGCAGAACCAGAGCTGGAATGAAAAGACAGTATGGTTTTATTCCTGTATCCAGTTTTTTTTTTTTTTTTTTTTTGGCACTCGAGAGTCACAGGTTCTCTCTTTGTTGCATTGTCAAAGGAAGCCGAAATAATGGTCGCCGTGCTGACAGACCACGCTGCTGCAAAGTGTCATCATACCGTAACAGTAGATACTAGGATTACTGCCAACATGCTCATTTCCTTACTAATAGTCCTTGATGTGACTATACGGTTTTGCAGGGTCAATTTAACAAAATGTCTGTCCCCTTGGGCGTTAATCAGGGGAGGGCATGGAGATCCTGTACGCCGTTCAGTATGACTCATTAACCCAAAGATTCCATATTCTGATGACAAAGGTTAGATTTCGACCAATTCGCTGGCAATATTGCGGAACGATAATTCACACTGTCGATAGGCAACGATCCTGTCTCAATCGAATTCCGACACTTGCTGGTAAACACTCTTTCTTCTTATTCAAAGCATAACACAATATTTTGAACTCTGACAATACAAAGCGCTTTTTAAATGAGGAATACACTACCCTATTTCTATTTTTCTTTCATGCAGTGCTTCATATATCGTTTCTTCCTCCTGTGTCATCTAAATGCTCGAAAATACTAATCATTAACATATTTCAACCTATTCTTCCTTGTTGGTGATTTTGAAGTTCGTCAGACTATTGCTTCCTGTTGTTTCAATTTTAATGGCCCGCAGTGTGATATATGTGTGTATGTGTATTTTGTAAATACTTATACATTAATTATAATTATTAAGGTAATTTACACTAATTCAACTTGAAAAACTTCTTATCATTTCTATTTTTTTATCGCAGAACAAACTACTAAACTATTATTTACCATCATATTATTAAATATAAGGTTTCTAAGACTTGAAATACAGAATTAACTACTTAAAAAACGTACTCATTACGAAATTACTCATTATAAAAACGTACTCATTATAAACATTCATTTATGAAATTTAAAGCTGCTTTTCTTATGATAAACAATCATATTACTAATAATTTTATATCAATAATTTTCAATCATATGTCTAAATATTCCGTTTCACATGTGATACTATTAGTTTTAATTAGATTTAAATATATAGCTAAATGATTAAGTTAGGTGTAATTCAGAAGACTATTATTATCCAAAACAACTAGATTATCGAAATCATCTAAGTATTACGAATTATTAATGTATTAAAATTTAATTTTTTCTTTTTCTTTAACAGGAAATAGGTAATAAATACTCTTAATTTATTTATTTATCTTTAGTTTGTAATTTATACAAAAAATTCAATTGTTAAACCCAGTTTATCGATGGTGCATCATTTGATGGTGCAAGTTGATCTTTAAGTTTCAGGATAAATTCCCAAATAAACATTATAGATAAATCATTCTCGAATAAAACCTTCAAAATTTTTCTTAAAAATTTAAATAATCAAGTACGAATTTTTATTTCTTCTTAACAAGTATAACTTTTATTTCTTAATTTCAAAAATTTATTTTTTTTATCTTCGTATTTTTACATCAAAATAATTTTCTACGTAATAAGAAGATTTATTAAAATTTAAAAAAGATTCAAATGAAATTGCCTCATAAAAATAGTTTTAACTAGCAAAATTTATTCTCTGACAGTATCGTATATAATATATTGATTTAAAAAATATTTAAAAAACATATTTATGAATTTCTATAATTATATTACATTTTTTATTTATCTACGATAATTATATATCTTCATTATGTCAGATTAATTATTTTCTTCCATCTCTTATTAACAACTGAATTTTAATTAACTTTTTTCTGAATTATTTCAGCTTCGTTGCATTTTATTACTTGAGAAACAATAGTTAAACTTTGTTTCCAATTATTTTTTTCTAAAGCATACCTCCAAAAACTCTTTATGCATTTAATCTGAATTAATACAATTATATCGATATTAACCAAAACATTTTAATATTAGTTTTAAACATTTGTTTTCAGTTTAAATGCAAGTAAATTTTACATTTATATGAATATTTTAAGACGTATTAGTATTACATTTTTTAATAATTTTTACCATAAAAGTCCTTTAATGAATTAAATAAAGGAATAGTTTTGCAAGATATATTAAATATAAAAAAAAATTAAAATATCCCACTCTATATGATTGAGAGTTATTTTTCTCTTTTTTACTTCTTAACAAAAACTGTATAATACTATGAAATCTCTTGTGATATTTAGTTTAAAATTTCTATGAAATACATTAATCACATTCATGAAATCTAAATTATCAAAATTATTCTAAAATCATTTATAATCACATCAATGTACTCTAGTCTCCATAAATTAAAATAAATAGCTTTATGGAGCATGCCATTAAAGGTAAACAATAGAGTTTACATGAATAATCATAAATAACTTCAACAACCTATGTGAAACAATCATATATCCTTCATTTTTTTAAAGAATTGGACACTTATAAAGCAGAAAGATGATACTAAGTATATAGAACTTTTTGCATTTGTATTGAATTTTTGTGCTTTGTTTATCTTCTATTATTAGTACAAAGATATTGGTGAACATATATAAGAAATGCCATTTAATCAATCAGTAAAGATAGTGAGCTACTCTATTTAGATTAAAGACATTATCACAAACTGATACTGACAGACATGCTGATGTATCTCACTGTGTGGTTTTATGATTTGAATTCGAAAATTATAGATATCAACAAGGCTTGTACCAGGCTGTCTTCTGGATCCAACTCATAACATTGCTTTCTGATTATTTTGACTCGAAAAAAAAGGAAAAATACTATTGTACCTAAGCATCTTTCAGATAATTATACCGCTCCAAGTATGATAATACCTATCATTACCAAAAGCAACGTCTTCACAATTACAGACACATTACAAGGTAACCCTTTTCACAGATCCTTCTTAATTTTGAATATGGATGTGCCCTTCCTCTCGAGCAAAAGATCGTGCTACCTGGACAAGACAGCAATGGATATTTCTAGTCTTCACAAATGGGCCTAGTTTTCTTTTGGTGAGGGATTCAAGTCTGTAGGCAGCAGGGTACAGATACTTTAAAATTATTGAAAGATACAGTTATAGAAGGAAGCTAATAATAATTTGGTCCAGAATCTCACTAAGGTGGCCCTCCTGCCTACTTGCGCTCCATGGATGAACTCTTGAATGTTAAGTAATATTGAAATTAGATCCTTGTTATATATTACACCGTATTTAGTTGCTATTGGTGATAAATTCATCTTAATAGATGCTAAGACATCTTCCTACAACAAAACCTATTGAATAGTTTGAGGATCAAAGTTATAGCAAATGGAACGAACAGATCCATCTTCAAATATTAAGCTGATAGACTATATTTGGAATTATCTCGTCAAAAAAGTGACTGCTTTAAATTAAGCTTAAAGGTAGTTAACACTAAACATACCAATACTTAATAAATACCTATTTCTACCATACTCGGTCAAATAACCGGACTTTATGTTTCCTGATTAAATGTAAGAAATATGAATGTTAGGAAAGGAAATAAACAAATTAGCTTTATTATAAATAAACAAAATTGTATATTGTCAATTTCTATCACAAACACAAAGAACAAGAATTTTTAATTCATTGCTACAAATACTTTGATGGTTTTATTTTCCTTACAATATCCTATTTGACACGTCTTATGTTTATAAGAATCTGTAATTGATTTAGGCAACGATCATTTTGTATTTGTTCTCTCCTTTGGTTCTTAATGGATTTCTCGAAAATCGGCGAAAAATTCTACTGCTAACTGGAGAAAAAACTCTTACTTCCAGATATTTTCTCCCGTCTTTTCCTTACACAAAATTCAGACATTTATGCCAGCTAAATTGAGGATATTGAAAAATGTTTAGAGTGGCCAGCTGCAAGACTTAGATTTTGTGGTATATTTTCTCACTATTTGATCAATCATGTCTACACCAAATTTAGTTTTATTGTAATGAACTGTATACAATACGTTGAATACGCATGTACATCATTTTTTCTGATCCAATAACATTAGAAAGCAATATCGTTCTTCCGGACCTATGACCGGTTGTGGAAGATAACGTAATAAGACCAGTATTACTTAAAATAAACAAAATACAATTTTTTAAAAATAATATAATATTTGCTATATATATAATTAATAGAAAAAGTCATGAAGTCAAATGTGCAACAGCGATAAAATAATATGCGCATTTTAATGCAAAAGTTGATAACCGGTCAAGAGACCTGTTATGGTATGTTTAGTGTTAAATAGGCTAGAACTGAGTATGCTCCATTTATGTGAACATTGATTCCCCTCCCAATGTACCGTGTAACTTGATTGAAAATTAGGAAGGTAGATGCTGCCAATTCATTACGAGTATGGGTGGATACAATCTATATTAAATCCAATCAATTACTTTTTTTTTCATAAACATCTATTAATTATTTTTTATCAAATGGTAGGATTTTATAAAACTATAATTCGTTAAATGTAAATCATGATTCAAGTTAAAACTGTGCATTATTCGATAAAAAATAATTTAAAGGTCAATTCTTTTTATGTATATACGTTCATTTGTTTTCAAATTAATCACAAATTCCCAGTGGAACTCTCAAATTTCGACGCCAGTGTATTTTGACACAAAAGTGAATAAATTTGCTATGAACATAGGATGATAGTTTTATGTTTTGAAAATTTGATTTAATTTTCTGTTTATAAAATTGAGGTTTTTTTTTAATGCATTTAGAAAAAATTCCAAACATATATTAAAAATTTGTATGATATATAAACTTTTTATTATGTAGAGAATACTCTTTACTGTTTTAAAAATAAAAGTACCTTTTTTGTTTTTATGCCTAATTCCTGCTTTCTTTTCAATCAATATTTTATATGACATATTTAGAATTTTTCAACCGTAATTTCTTACATTTATTGACAACTAATAGTTTTATCTTGTTTATTGAAAAAAGAAAAAAAAGGAATTATCATTGATTAAAATGTTTACCAACATTGAATTTTGAAGCTTATTCCAATGATGAGTAATTTTTTTATATAAATTAACATTATTGTACAATTTAAGATTTATTTATACATTTAGAATCCCTATAGGTATTTAGAATCCCTTAAGGTATTTAGAATCCCTTAAGGTATTTTATTCCGTTAGTCGCGCCTTATCTGATAGATACAGTTACTTCTTTTGTCAATAACTAGTTGGTTCCTAAGTCTGAGATAAAATTATTTTTTTGCTGTCTTTCTTAGTTTGTTTTGTTTTGAAAAGAATTTCAATGCTACTCTCGCGCTTCAAGTATGATGATCGAACAGGTTATTGTTACAGATTTTCTGAGATACAGCGCGACTACTTATATAAGTATTTCTTACTTTTAAATTTTTCTTGTATTTTCCATTTTATATTTTCTTCATCAATAGTATTTTATACACTGTTTTTAATTTTTGTATGATGATCTTTACTATGTTAAGCCTTAATGTAACTCAAAGATACAGCGTGACCACTTATGAGATTTTTTTTTTTTCATTTGCATATAAAGCATTCATATTTATTTAAATTTGGTGAAACTAACTATAATTTGTTTTTGGTTTTTTTCATTACAGATATAAAATGGCTTCCAGAAAAGTTACTTCACTCTTTCTGATAAGAACTGCATAGCGGAAATTCAAACAATATTGGTGGATGATTCCCAAGCTGAAAATACTGATAACGAAGAACTAGAAGCTCTAGACAAAAATGAAGGAAAGGAAGATTCTGATACGGATACATCTGAAAGCATAGAGGAACGTGAAGAAGATTCTTACAGCGAGCAAAACGA
Organism: Nephila pilipes; assembly: GCA_019974015.1. Taxonomy (NCBI): domain Eukaryota; kingdom Metazoa; phylum Arthropoda; class Arachnida; order Araneae; family Nephilidae; genus Nephila; species Nephila pilipes. Next base: position 63,349 of record BMAW01039440.1, on the reverse strand, counting down.
TACCAATTCAAGTGCTGTTGAATGTGGTGATGAAAGACAAAAACAATATGTTGCTCTTAGAATACACAAAAATAAGATAATTTTTTCTTATTATTGGAAGAAAATTCCCTTTGCTACTAGAAGTAAAAGCATCAAAAACAACTTGCATGCATACTTTCCAGATGTAAAGGTTAGAGCAAAAAATATAAGTAAAATTTTTGAATTTTTGCAGTGTTTATTCGATATGATTGTAATTTAGAGCAATCAGTATATTGATCTTATAAAAAATAATTACATACTTGATCAGATGCTTTATATACTGATGTGAATAAAATGAAATATTTTATTGGAATATTGTTCTTAGTTGATTTTTTTCAGAGAGAACGATTAAATCTTGATGATTTGTGGAACAAATAGGGTTTGGAGTGGAAATCTTTCGTTTGACCATAAGTTTGCCATGGATCATATTATTCTTTAGAGTTATTCAATTTGATAACAAGGAAACAAGATCAGAAAAGAAAAAACTGATCCCTTGGCTTCTAAGCGTGAGTTTTTTGAAAGATTTGTTTCAAATTGTCAATCATGCTACTACGTTGGGGAGCGTATTACATTAAATGAAAATTCTTAAGTTTTCAGGGGAAGATGCTCCTTCAATCAATATATTCCTTCGAAGCTCACCCAATATGGATCAAAATATTTGCTCTCGTGGACTCAAAGACATTCTACACATGTAATTTAGAACTTTTTGCTGGGAAACAAACAAAAGGGCCTCAAGATGTAAGCAACAAAGTTTAAAATTTCATGAATCAGATGATTGCTCCAATAAATAATTCTAGCCGAAACGTTACAACAAACAATTGGTTTAATGATATATCTCTTCTAAAGTCATTATCAGAACACCGTTTGTTATTTGTTGGAACTTTGAAAAATAAATGGCTAATATCATCCATGCGTTTAGGTGACAAAATTTATAAGAGTACAGGAGAAAAACGAAACCAGGATATAACCTACTACAGCCGTTGTAGTAGGTTAAGATTGGAGTCGATGTAGAGGACAAGATGTGTTCTTCGTATTCGATCACCAAGAACACTAAAAGGTGATCTATATTTGTATTTTTTCATTCCTTAATATTTCAGGAATCAATAGGTAGATTTTTTCTCCGGCAATGGAAATGATGCAATCAGAAGAAGAGTATTTCTGAAGCGACTTGGAAAACAACTAATTGAGGAACAGCTTCAAAAAAGGGCTGAAAGCTGCTGCTTGCCAATACCTACTAATATGCTCTTGAAAGAAATTATACCAGAGAAAAAATACTCTAAATAGAAAGTTGATAACAGCAATGTCAATGATAATTATTCTCGTAAGACGTGAAAACTTTGTCAAAAACAGAAGAAAATACGCTTAAGTAGATATTCATTCAAAATCTCTGGTTCAAACTTGTGTTTACTGTATTGTACTTTTATTTGCTCTTAGGAATGTAGAAGTGAATCAAACAGGGGAAATGAAGACTGGGTTAGAAGAAAAATGTGTTTTTCTTCATCTATTAGCCTAGGTTTCCAGAAAAAACTAATTGCTTAACTTTCAATGAAACTTTAAATAACGATTTTTGTATATATAACTAACACTCATATGTATTTTAATACATTACTTCTTTTATAAAGCAAAAATTATATACATGATATTAAAGAATTTGATTTAATTTTACTTGTTTGTACTTTAATTTGAACTTCTCATCTATTTTATTTATTAATATTAACATTACATACTGGTGTACTTGACAGATACAGCGCAACCACGTTTGTTTGGAAAAACCACGCGATTAGCGGAGTGTTAAATAATATTTCGATTATTTAAAATTAATCACTACTTATTCCAAAAGATGCATCAAAATTAACAATTAAATCTATAAAGAAACGTTGCATTTAAGACGGTATCGTAAACAGGTCTCAAATATTTGTTGTGCATTCTTTTGCTTATTATAAACATTCTAAAGAGACGTTTTCCTCATATTGTCTGAAATAGACGAAAAATAATAAAACTAATTATTTTAAATTTTCTCCATAAACACATGCTTTTCTGTAAATTACATATGTATACATAATAATTATGTATAAATCATAAAAAGTGCAAAGGAAAAGTGTGTAACATAAAAGTGAAAATTAAATATGAATGAGTGTTTATTAAATTCACACTTGGAAGCAACTCTGAGATTATTGACAATGAACCCAGCCATTTTTATCCTCATTCAACTTTCGACCACGATACCTGAGCTGGCACCTCCTCAAAACTTCTACACCAAACCAATGGGTAGATTAGAAGCCTTGAAAGATTTAACGAGCCTCAACCTTAACTCTTAATAAAACTTATCAAATAAATACATCTGTATTAAGCATTTTGATTCAGTTATGTAATTTAAAACAATAAAAATAATCATCTGTAAGAAATATAAAGTTATAAATAATCATTCAAAGGATATCTAGAAATTGAAGAAATAACACGACGAGGTTGAAATAAACATTAGTAGCTTATGTGCGTTATGCGTAGATCCTAAAACCTAAAACTCAATCTTAGAACTATGACTTTAAATTTTACCCTGTGATTTAACTTTAGAATATAATAGAAAATATGTAAATGATTTATCGAATTCTGACCTAAATAATTTACTGAAGTTACATGATTATAGACACAGAGCAGTAAAAAAAATTTTGTTTTTGAAACAAAACATTCAAACAAAATCAGTATCCTAAACCGATATTATCAGCAACTCATGAACTTATTGCTTCAACTGCTGAAAATTCATGTAACTGCTTATTTTTCAAAAAATAACACCGCTGTTAAGCACGTAATTTACTTAGTGTAAGAGAAAAGAAAGTTATTTTTAAGAACAAAGTAAATATTTTCATGCCATGGTAATAAACACAAAATTTAACGATTGCATATTATTTGCGTACATTGTAGGAGAAACGCAGTCAAAATTTTTGTTTTATTTTAATTCCAAAAAAGAAGATAAAAAGCTGAATCAGTAGCGGATGAATGTGATGAATGTGATTCTAAAAATGTTAAACAAATAAATGAAAACATTTCTTAGAATTTTCTTGGATTGTTGTTCGACAGTATCATTTAGCTCTCAAAAAACAGAAAAACTAAACAGTATTACGAAAAGTCCTTATCAGTAAAAACGTTTAGGGATAAAACATCATCATTAAGACTTATGATGTAGCTAAAATGACACTTTAAGACTTGTATTTTTATTGTTGTTAATTAAAAATAGAATCATTCGTGACAGATATGATATCAGATTCCAACATTCTTCTTCCTGAATTGAAAGATTTAATGGAAAATAATATGAAAAAGAAAGGAAACTCTAACATTTGCTAGTACACTAGAATGCCCTGAACCATCTCAATACATATAGGTGCAGATTATTATTATATGTGGTAACTGGGAAGATTAATCATTTGAAAAAAAATGCTAGTAGTCGTTGAAGTCTATTTTGGTCGGTGCTTACAAAGCTGAAACAGTGAAAATCCTTAATAACCGGTGTTCTGACGTGGTAGTTGAAAACAATTGAATATCAGAAGAATTTTAAAAAATTGAGGATTTGGACACATCTGGCCATGCTAATGCAAGGCTGTAATCTCTTTTAATTGAGAAAATATTTTTTGATATTATAGGTACTCACAGGACTGTTGATCAAGTCTTAACCACCACGGTAAATATTATTGAAATTTTTTGAACAAGTAAGTGTTAATAAATATTGCATTAATGGCACATACATTCAAAGTGATTATACCAACTGTAAATGGGGATATTAGCCTATGTTGCTTTATATCCCACAAAACAATCAATCAATCAACCAATTGTAATAAGAAAATGTCATAAAACTCGGTTCAGATAATTTGGTTTTAAATAACTCCTTATGCAGGAGGTAATAAGCTGAGACCTTCACTGAAAGAACTACGCCATTACCTGCAGAGAGTATTAATATATACGCTGCATTCTAAGTGAATTGTATTGATTTTGCCGGACTAGTCTACATTATAGAAAATGACCAAATAAACTTATGAATTCTTATAACTTCAGCTACCGTTAGAAAATAACATGTTTGGGTAGTTTCTGATCTTGCACTGAAACGTTTAACTTAACTTTAAAAATATTTATTGGCAGAAAAGGAATTTTAAAGATCATGTGTTCCAAGGTCTCAGTCACTTTGAAAAGGATAGACAGATAATTGTAAAATTGATTGAGTAACAGTAATTATGAATGTCAAGGGTATTTCTTTTGGCATAGTGTGGAAATTAAGAGAGGGAGATGCCAGCTCAGGTGTTGTCCTCGTCACTTGACGAGGTTCAAAACTACGAGATCCATCATCAGTAGCCCTCGTGTTGCTTTTAGTGCGACGTTTATAAAACCAATGAATCAGTAAACCAGGAAGAGACGTCACCATTAAACCATGTTCCGTTAAAACCTATACAAGCTACAATGAAATGTCCAGTAGAGATATTGTACCCGAATGGAGATTAACTGAGTGTGTTAAAAGTAAGAAAGTGAAAACATTGTGCTTTTTAATGAGTAATGTCAGGTTCTAAACTTAAAAAGCTTTTTCTCATATTTTAAAGCGTTCAGTTGAGCTGAAATTTTCTATACCCAATTGTTTTGGATAACAATATTATAATTTAATTATAATTAATAAAATGTTATTAATTAAAATTAATTATTTAAAAAATTAAATTTTACACCAAGTTCCTCACCAAGTCCCCAAATGGTTGCCAAATTGTTGTTTAATTCTTTACCGTCTGCTTTAATTTTATTTACATGCAGCTGATATAATATTCAATTTAATAATTTATCATTCACTTGAATTTTAATTATATTTAGCTTAAATATATTCACTTTAATAACACAATTTATCGTTTTCTTTAATTTTAATTACATTTAGTCTAATAGATTAACATAATGCTTAATTGAGTTAAAAAGTTTTACACGTATTTATTTAGATGATAAATTTAATAAACTTCAAATAATAAAATAATTTTTTAAACTAATTATTGAATAAATTCAATTTGACTTCATGTTTCCTTTTGCTCGTAAAATTTAAGAATAAAAATTATGTTACCTTAAAGTATGAAGTTTGAAAGTAAACCCATGTAAAAAAAAATTCGATTTTTTTTCCCGGCGTTATCTCTTAGTTTGAATTTGTGCTAATTATAATTTTTTTTTACTATTACATATATTCTTTTCTATTTGTAAATTAACCTCCCTTTGGAATGATAATTTTCTTGCTAACATATAGCATTATTTGTCATTCAAAAAGTATTTTCCCTACATATACGTGCATAGATTATCGAAGCTATTCGGTAAAATAGGTTACTCGCTAAATTCTCGTGATTCATAAATATTTGCTGTTACGATATGAGAGAGATTTGAGTAGTCTGAGTTAATTCTTGGAATCTAAAATAAGGATGTCACTAATATACTTGAGATTAGGAAAGCTGGTCCAAGTATCAAAAATAATTAGCTTCAGGTAAAACAAATAAATTATTCTTCTGCATAAATGTAAACTTTAAATGAGTATTTCCAAGAACAGTTTTTTACTTATAAACTAAGTCATATTAACATCATAATTAGAGAACTTTGAAAGGAAACGGTTCAAAACATTTTATGTATATATTTTTCAATATGTTTTGTATGAAATGAAATAAAATACTTTTGAAAATATATAATTTATCTAATTATAACTGTTTTAGTTTTGAACGACTCTAGAATTTCTTAAAAATTATACTTCCTCATCCGTAATTCTTTCTAACTTCCCAATTAAGGGAAATGTTGTTTTGAGTTTTGCTTCACAGATATCAATTTTGTGTAAATACGGGTAGAAAAATCATGACAAAATTAGTACACAAAAAATTTCAGTGTTAATATCAAAAATATAATTTAGCATTTTTGCATCTCATTATTTAACACACTTATTTTAATAATATTATTTATAAGTAAAGCATAAAATTTTTGACTGGAATGTACTGTTATAAAATAATTAAATGTTGAATATTGTTAAAGATTTAATAATTTTCTTCTTTAAAAAAAAAAAACACACCTCCTCAACTTCCCCCTGAAGGTTATCGGATTAGTTGAATGTAAGCAAAATGTATTATTTACATACAGCATTACGTACAAAATCGTTCAATTCTGCTTTCGTACCTCACATATTTTTTATTATTTAGTATTAAATAATTAATAGTTATATTCAATGTCACTCATTATAAATAATTAATATCACCGGATAAAGTTTCCTTTGATTAGTTTTGTATGTTTTCCTGGAATAAAAACTTTAGGTTCAAAATCAATTTTATTCCTATGATAATTTTATACTTTTGTATTATTCTTAAGATTGACGAATATTTATCCAACTTTGAACATTTGTAGACAAATTCACAATAGTAATTACTTCGTCTTTATTTCGAGTTATGAGATATAATCTAGCTAGTAGTTAATATGTATTTCGAAAGCAACATAAGCTCAAATTAAATCAAAATAATTCAGTAAAATAACATCTAAATTATTATTCTCATGCATGTTAGACTGACAAATTCATTCAGTCACTTAGACATCTCAAACAAAGTAACAAATTTATGTTATAAATGTACATTGTGATACAAAATATTTGAATTATGCTAACTAGGCTCATTAACTCTTTTTATCTTTGAACCATTGTAAGAAAACTTAAAAATTACTTTAATAACGCATTTGAAAATATTTTACATTAAATTGTGCTTTATATATACACTCATATATAAGTTTTTCATTTTATTTTAAGTACACTTGAGTAAAACATGCCATTAAAATAAATTTTCTATTTTCTTTATAGAATTAGATTCTACAAAGTTTAGCATATAAATAATTTATTTTACGAAAACACGTCTTCAAGTGTGATTGTTATTAAATAGTTAAAATTAACAGTTTTAATAGTTGAAGTGAGATATAAATCTTAAAGAAGCTGTGTTTCATAAGGAAGATAAATTACGAGGATAAAATTATGTAAAAAAATAACATTGTATAGAAATATTAAAAATCTTTTATATGCCCTTTAAATTTTTCTAACTTTTTAATCCTTGTGTAACTTCCTTTAGAAAATTAAAATTTTATATTTTTGGTTATGTTAAATTCACAATAAAATGCGTTGAGCTCCATTTAATAAACATTTACTGAAGAGGAACATACTTTTACGATATGTTTTAGCTCCTTGAATTTGTTTGAATGTGAAAAAATATTTAAGAAAACAATAAAATTTTATTATGTACTGATCAAATAATTTTTACGATTATTTTATTAAATGATGAAGCAGTTCTTGAGAATAACTTATTATATTATACAGAAAAATCTCATCTAATCCCTCTCTATCATTTTCTAAATCATCCTTAAGTGACTGAAAATTCATGAATATAAAAATAACTAACTATTATGTATAATATTTAAATTTCTTGATTTTGATGTTCAAATTTTTTTTATGTGTTTATGCAATCGTCAAAAATAAGACACCTTAATAACTTTCGTGATTCTGAATCCATTTGTATAAAAAGAATGAATATGTTGACGGTTTAATAGGAACCGAATTTTTTGATTTTGATAAATCAACTTTATTAAGAAAAGTGTATTAAAATATGAAGCTCAGGTTTTCCTTATAAAATCCAATTTCTGACTGATTTAGATATAAACTGCTGTTTGTAGAAAATGCAACACCATGAAGGAATCATCAGAATCAAATGAAATTCGCAGCAAATGTCAATTATAGGATATTATGCAAATTAATAAAGTTTCAGAGCCATCGCGCGTGCGCGGCGCGCGCAGCGCCCTCTGAATTGATGCTGAAAGCGTATAAATAAAGTGCTGTAGCGGGACGTTGAAAAAAGTCTATGATTATTTGTTAGTGGCAAACGTTTAGTGAGACCTGAGTATGCCTCCACGACGGAAGAATAAGAAATTCAAGCAACTTACGGAGTTTGAACGAGGGAGGATAAGAAGGAGAGAAGGAGGATTTTCCTATCGCGCAATAGCAGCTCGTATGCAGCGGAACAGTTCCACAGTGATGCGAGTTTGGAAGCAGTGGACCGACGAGCACCGAACAACTCGAAAAACAGGCACTGGACGACAGAAGGTGACGTCAGAGCGCGATGATCGACACCTGCTCCGCATGGCGGTGAATGATCGCACAGCTTCCTCCAGGCAGCTGGCAGCACGTTGGTCTACTGCTACAGGTGTACAATTGTCGGCTTCGTCAATTCGTCGTCGTCTGCTGCGCCGTGGATTGCGTGCAAGGGTGCCTTTATACAGGATTCCCCTCACGGCGAATCATCGACGGCTGCGTCGGCAGTGGGCTCTTGAGCACAGAGACAGGCGAGCTGATTGGCACCAAGTTGTCTTTTCAGATGAATCACGCTTCAATTTGTGGACCCATGATGGCCGTGTTCGTGTTAGACGTTATGCCGGTCAACGCTGCCTTCCTGAGTGTATTATTGAACGACATAGTGGTCGAACACCCGGAGTTATGGTCTGGGGTGCGATTTCGTATCATGGACGATCCAATTTGATACGAATTGAGGGTAATCTCAATAGCAACAGGTACGTCCGTGAAGTGCTACAGCCCGAAGTCGTTCCTTTCCTTCAAGGCATCCCTGGAGCTATCTTTCAGCAGGATAATGCACGCCCACATGTTGCGCGGACTGTTCGAGACTTCTGTTCAGCACAACGCATGCAACTTCTTCCTTGGCCTGCTTATTCACCGGATATGTCGCCTATTGAGCACGTGTGGGATATGGTTGGTCGGCGTCTCGCTCGTGATCCGCGTCCTGCAGTTTCCAAAGACGAACTTTGGTTGCGCATACAAGCGATATGGAATTCTCTTCCTCAAGCAGATATTCAACATCTGTTTGACTCCATGCCACGTCGTATAGCAGCACTTATTGCAGCGCATGGTGGCGGCACCAAATACTGATTTCGGACGCTTAATTTGTTTCTTTTGTTTTGAAAATTTCATCATTTATTTGTATCAGTACAAGTCGTTTCTGCATTAAATTTCATTTGATTCTGATGATTCTTTCATGGTGTTGCATTTTCTACAAACAGCCGTATATTATGGTTCAAATACGGCATGTACCAAATTTCATTCGAATCTGATGATTTGCTCCATAAACATTTGGAAAAAAAACAGTTAAAGTGTCATTTACAGAGTTCTCCACGCAAATGTTGGTGACTAAGAATATTTAAACATTACCGTGATAAGATATTAGAAAATAAACTAGTAAAGTCTAATATAAATTTCTAAAGCATCAAAATTTTAGACCGTAACTTCTTTTCAAATATTGCCTGAATTATGGAGAAAATTGAATGAAACTAGGTATTTAGGGTTTCACAAAATTAGAAATCGAATTATAAAAATTTACTGTTAAAATTTTCCTCTTTCATATAACTCTGTTTAACAATTCATACATTTAACCACGCTAATTTAACTTTGAGAATTAGAAAGATATTACCTGTAGTGTGGTGTAAAATGCTTTAAAAAAATGAGAATTTTTTTATTGCCAAATATTTAATATACTGAATTAATATGAAGGAACTCCTTTTTAAGCCTCCATATTCCAGAAATATTCAACCAGAATTAGGCGAAACTCAAAATTTTAGTTTATTTTATAAGAAGTCGGATCCTCTCCCTCCCTAAAAACTTCCATCAATAATGATAAAGTTGTTTTTAAAATTAATCAATTAATATTATAATAGAAGAAATTTATAAAACCAATAATACTAAATTCACAAAGCTTAAATGAAAATTCCGAAAGTTACGAGCGTCCCATTTCTTGTCGACTGTACAAATCTGAATGATAATATAAAATCTTAAGATTACAATCAAAGTCGGTACTCATTCCTTCAAAATATTCATAATTTTCCATTCAGACAAGTATACTCATTATATATAAATTAGAGAATGACTTACATTCTAACGATATGAAATTCTTACCTTTCCAATTCTCAGAACAATTTGTATAGCATTGAATTTCCATCTCTTTATAAATGGAAAAATGACTTTATGTATTTCAACTCGCATTAAAAATATATTCTTCATTAAAGGATTTCCTTCTTCATCGGGGGAAATTAAACGATTGCTTTCTAATTTCCACCTACTGATTTCCCTTGAGATTATCGAAATACTTTTCTAAAATCTAAGTAATATATAAATGCTATGAATTAATTTTTCAGATTTATTTGTTAAACAAATAAATCTGAAAATTTAGCTTGTAAAAATCTAATAAATTTCAAAATTTAATAATAGTAAATTTCTGTGATAAATAAGGCTTAGATAATTGATAAGTTTATTCATATAAAATAGTTTGTAAATTTTCATATAGATGTATTCTTGTCCTAATAGTGGCGTAATGCTATCAGACCAAGTCAGAATGTATGTAATTATAATCACAAAAATTTTAAATTTCTAAATACATGTGTAATGCTATTTGAACAAATTAAACAGATTTTTTTTATTATTATTTATTTTAAAAATCATTTTTTTTTATTTTACACATTCTACTTATAAAGCGTATTTTAGTTAAACAATAAAACCACAAATTCCCTAAGAAACTTCATTATTTTACTTAACTTCATTCTCATGAAGTGGTAGAATTTACAACCTAGACTTGTCGAGTATCTTCCCTTATCTAACATCTGGGAATACTTTCTGAATTTATTTTTAAAATTTCAGCTTCTTTTCAACAAAATGAGACATGATTATTCATATTTGATAAGCTTTAGAAGCTCAGTGAATGGATTTAAGAAAATTCATACCAAAGGTACGGAGAATCGAATACAGAAATAATGGTGTAATTAATAGTGAATAGCTGCTTTAATGTTTTATTAACGTCACTCTTAGAAGCAACACCAGGGCTGTTGGTAATGGACCGTTTAATTTTGAACCTCGATCAAGTGAAGAGAACAGCATCTGAATTGACACTTCCCTCTCTAACTTTCCAATCAACTCCGATTGGTGGACTTCGAACCTCTACCAGATTTAATGTGCTTCAGCTCGAAAATACATAGGTATCAATAGTGGCATCAATGATCAAACTCATGATACGGTGGAATGCACGCCGGTAGCGAGTTCATAACCACTAAGCTACCGCGATCGTGAATAACCAGTAATTATAATAAGATAGTGATTATACTCCTAACAAATTGACGGATATTAAAGAATATCTAGACTGATTTCAGTTAGACTGAAATTGAAGAATCCGCTCGAGCTGCATTTGTAATCAAACTCACTCCAACTAGAGTAATTCGGTAAGCTAGAACTTAGGAATTAATTCTAAGCAAGATTTCAGGCACATTCAGAGTTATTAATCAAGGGTAGAGAGTCTATTTTCTAAAAATTCATAACTGAAGCACAAATAAAAGATTAGATTCAATCTAAACTGTTTCTTCTGTTGTGTTTCATATTGAGCATTTTGACATCCATTTAGTAAGTTTGAAATATTGACTGTGGAAATTAGTGAGAGAGTGGCTTTACAAATTCCATAAATAAATGAAATTATATCTTTGTAAAAAAATATTTCCATACTATTGATGATTTAGCATTATGCTGACCTTTGACTGTAACTAATGTATTTATTTATTTTCTCTATTTTTTTATCAGCACACATACACATATATAATCAGATTTTATGTATTTAGTTTATCTTCATGAAAATGTCATATCTTCTTATGGAAGATCGATTCCTTTCTTATAAAGTATTTAAAAATATAAAACCTAGAAAAAAAATTATAAGCATTGTCATTATTACCGAAAAAGAAGCTCGAAAAAAAAGACACATTTGCTCTACCCTTGTCTCTAAAGTATCTCGGAAAGAAAGTGTTCATATTTTACACGTCACTATATACTTTAAATAAACGCAGCTTTCTTTAAAAATTTATTCCTGAGAAAAAATTTATCTCAACTTTTGAGGCGTTGATATTTTTTCACCAGCCGTTATTTTTTCTAACCATGTGGCATTTGCATTGCATGAAGAAGGTGTAATCCTTCTGGCTTGTCATCGGAAGTATATATATATACATACTTGTCCCCAGCTGGTTGAAGAGAAAAGAAAAATCCGGTTCGGGTTAGTCAGTCTTACCTTTTAAGCCGAAAGGAAGTGGCTTAGCTCCTTGCCACCTTTGAAGCCGCTTCAATCAACTTTTAGCTACCTTAAAAAAAGTGAATTTAAAGAAAAGATACAAAAATATATGAACATTCTGGTAATTTTTTTCTCGGGTTTCTCATTTTGGGACTTCGGCCTTTTTGGAAGGAAAGAATGGAATTTTTTCATTTGTTTATTCTAAATTTAAAGAGTCTATTTAGCTTTATTTTTTTTATTTACTTTTTCTCGGTTCGTTTTCTCTCTTGTGCTAAAGAAGAAACTTAAGTTCGTAAGCTGTAACCCTCGGAAAGTAATGAAATTCTTCCTCGGATTTGATCAATTTCTTTTGCTTATCTAAAGTGCAAATACTTTTCTTTTTGTATTCTAAGTTATCAGATTTCTTCAGTTTCACTGCGGTTAAAGAAAAATAAAATATTGTCTTTCATTAGTATTTGTTAAATTCTAAGAGGAGAAGATGAAACCAATATCTTACAAACTGTCGAAATAGTGCTTATGAAAGTTTTTGAATTGAAATAAATAACTCATAAGTTTTCGATAATTCTAATAGCATTTTATTATAATGACATACAATAAAATGCTTTTCATTTAGTCATTAACCGTTACTTAACTTCGAAGTAAATTTTCTGAATTTAGGTGCATTCATTTTACATTCTTAATCGTGATACAAATAGAAATTGAAAATTGCTACATATTTCTTTATATATATAAGAACCCAGGAAGTACAAGGGTGATAGAATGGAAGGGGGATGCATATTGATGGATGTTTCAACAGAATATCTGCGACTGACAAAAATTATCGATTTGAAGTCTTAGAACCAAAATTAAGACTTCTCAAAAGTAAATGCTGATTTTTTTTTTTTAATTTAGGGATTATAATACTCGTCCTCATTCAGCAGACCTTACTGATGAATTATTTGAAAGTGAAGCAATGAATTTAATACGACGACTAACAATAATCCTGATTTGAATCTCATACAGAGCTTAAAGAACTATCTTGCATAAACACTTTCACAGACACGTCCTCCTCCTAGAAATATAAATGCTCTAAAAGCCGCATAAGTAGGGTGATTTAACCCCCCAAACTGTGGTGAATGACATTATTAAAAGAATTTAATCACGCTGTAATATATGTGTGTACAAGTCGAGGCCAATCACGTTCCTTACTATATTTATAAAAATTAATTTGTTTTCTGGATTATTCGTGATCTTCTTGATTATCTAATGAACTTATACATGTAATTAATATTACTATTTTTGTTGCTTCATACTATAGCTTTATATTACAACTAATGTTCTCAAAATTTTCCCTTATTTTTTATGTAATATTATGAATCATTTGACACAATTCATAAGACTATAATTTGCGGTCACTAGGAAATCGTGATTCTAAACATATGAAGATAATTTTGAAGATGAATTGATATTACCAAATAAAATAAAAATATATATTTATGTATTTTTTTGTTTTCATTTTTTGGCAACAGTAGGCTTTTAGATATTTACTTTTAGTGCCAAACTTAACAAAAGCAAGAAATGGTTATGTAAATTTTCATTAGGTATTGCGTGAATTACTTTTTTTTATTTTGTTTCATTTATTAACATAATTTCTCTTACTTTGCTCTTTTGCAATCTTGTATTTAGAATTTAAGTTTTTAAAACGTTCCTTTGCTTTTTTTAATTATTAGATAATTCTAATATTTTTTAATATGGATTCAATCTCTTTGGATAATGTTTTTAGGTGTTACTTGTTTATTTTTAATGCTATGACTGACTGCTAAGGTTTATCATTAACACACTTTCACAAGCAGTTTATCACTACTCTTATCTAGTAGCACTACTACATAGCTGTAATTAAATTTTGTTTTTAAAGGATTTTATTTGGTTGATTTTCAAGATCTATCTTGTGTTGTTTTTAATTATTTCATTAATTTGTTTGTACTTTCTTAAATTTTCAACTTTTAAATTGTAAATTTAAATATAAAGTTTTGAAATTTATTTCTGTTCTTTCAAACATTTTTAATTACATATTATTAAATTTATATTGCGATCCCTACGGTATTGTTTAATCCAGTATATCCTTTTGCTTTATTGTAAAATTTGCTTAGATATTTCATGAAATTTTTCCATATATTTCAGATCAAATTATTTTCTACTATATATATATATATATATATATATATATATATATATATGGGGGGGACTTAGCCTTTATTAGCCCTTTAATTTAGTCTTCTTTCCTGTAAAAACAAATAATAATATCTTTTTTGCCAGCAAGTGAAATCATTAAAACATGAATAAAACAAAAGCGAATTTTTTTTTAAAATTCTAAAACAAAGCTTATAAGAAATTTTCAAAATTTAATTTCCAATGATAATATTTTATTCAGCAAGGGGAAAATATTTTGGAAAATTTTTATTTCACTCGACTACCTTCATTTTATGAAAGGCTCTTTTTGGTCCTTCAAGAGAAAGCTCCATACCTACCAATAAAACGCCAATTCTTAGCTGTACCACCAAACGCTCCTCTCATTTTTCCACTTACCTTTTTCCCCTTTTCATCTCTTTACTTTTTTTTCTTTCCCTAACCGCAGATCGAAAAGTATTGAAATTCTGCTGGATCTAATCGGCGGAAGAAATTGGGGACCGTTAACGCTTTTCATCATTTCTTATCTTTTTTTTTCTCTTCGTCTCTTCCTCCTTCTTGCTTCCTTTAAGCTGTGGATAAACCATCGAATCATCTGTTTACATTATCGAAGATCGGTTTCCGTTGTTTTTTCGCGAGGACCGATGATGGGTGAGTTTCGTGAATGTCATACTACTGATCGATGATTCGAAATTCTTCGAAAAGGTAACAAAAGAAAAGGTCTTCGACACCTTTTCCGTACAAACAACCTTTGTTTCAATTTTTTTTCTCTTAATATTTTCTATTGATACTATGTTTCATTTTTTTCGGATGTAAGCCGATAAGTAAACAAAAAAGTATGTTTAGCCTGCGCTATTAAAATATAAAATATGTTCCTTTTCTCTCCCGAAGGTTATTTCTCATTATACTTAAGGAAAATCTCTTGTATTAAATGAAATTTGAGGCGTTTCTTTATCTCTCTCTCTCTCGCTCGTTTAAAAGTTAAATTAATTTAAAAGAACAGCTTAACAAAACAAACTTTTTAAACTTGAATTACATATTAATGTTTTAACATGTTAAAACTAATTTAATCACACAAATTTATTTTTCTAGATTATTTTGATACATATAAATGTGTTATACTTCAGATAAAGCTACAGAATAGAATTCCTTTTGCTCATTCTTTTGTGGTACATTTTGGTAAACTTTCAAATATAAATTAATTAAATGTATTATAATCATAGGGCTTCTTCAAAATTATTTAATTCAAAAACCCGCATGCAGATAAAATAGTCGTCAAAAAGTTTTCATGGATGCTTCGAACTCAATTACACCGTTGTTTTAGTGTGGAATTCAAACACTTTTATAAAAGAAAAAAAAATGTCTTGACTTATTTGGCTAAACAGTCATTGCTTCATCTTTCTATTAATATAAGAATTTCTACTCATAAGCATTATTTCCTTTTTTGCGTTTAGGGTGATAAACAATGACTAAGCAGCTCTAGGATTTCTGCAATATTAAACTGTAGAATGTACTCCTGTTTTCTCATTGATTATTTTCAGTATTCTCAAAGAAAATGCCATCATTAATATAGAATTTTAATGGGTTTCTTGTAAATATTTTTTCGATTATGCGAAGAGAAAAATATGTAAAATAAGGTTTTATAACTAAATGATAGATTTGAATTATCTGGATTTTTTCATTTTCGATTTTCGTAAAAAAGCATTTAAAAACATTTGGCTAATAGCATAAATTTTGGCACATTTTGTATTACAGCTACTAATTGCATCAATTTTTATATGATATAAAACAACTTTATATAATGCCTTTGCTCGAATGTAAATTTCTTTAACCAGCCAAATTATCGCTTACTTAAAAATACATCATTTTGATATTGATGTTTAATAATTGATTTGATATTTAATAATTTAATTTGGGGGTATCAGTGTGACAATTATTTTTAACACATTATGTGTGGTAGTATTTATTTTTTTTCACCTAGTAATGGATTTACTCTCACTAGTACTGTATAGCTATTATTCTCACATGGATCACTCCTTTTCTGTTTGGCTCAGACAAAATTTATAATGTATTCTAAGCCGAAGATCTGTGAATACAATTTATGTCGCAGATATTTTAAAAATTTAAACATTTTTAAAGCAAGTAATATGTTAATAGGTACTATATTTTATAATCATCATCGTAGTTTTAATACTTTCTAAAAAATAAAGACATTAAGGCCTGTTTTATAAATAAGCTTCATTCACACTATTTTTAAACAGGTCTCCAAAATAATTAAAACTAAAACACATTTATCAGTATATGCTGTACCATATTAAAGCGTAATTATCGATTACAAAATGCTTAAAAAGAATATAGTTGTGTACAGAAATAATTTATAAGTGATAGTCCTTTATACCAGTTATACTTCTTAATATGAGTTATGAACAGTTCATTTAATATAATACTTTGTATTTGTATTAATATTTCATTTTATTAAATATATTACATTAGTTCATTATCATACTTTTAATTACTTCGTATTAACAATAATTATTTTGCATTATTGAAAGTGTATTTACCAACTTTCTGTTGAATTTTATATGCAATGATATCGTGCAGTTTTTAAATTGTTTCAAAGATACCCGTTTGATCCATACGTAATTCAATATGTTGAAATTTAAAGAAATTATCTAAATGGTATTCTGATAGTTATCGGAATTACAAATTCCAATTGTTTTCGTAGATCACAATGCAAACTCTCTGGAAACTCTATCAAATGAAAAACTCTCTTCCCTGCCAAAAGAAAGGTAAAAAAATCGTTTTCACGAATTCACTGGATAAGAATGAAGTTTGATATGGAAATTACGATTATATATACGAAGGACTAGTTTCATTTATCTTTCAGCCATTTTCCTTTATCTTTAACTTAAAATATTCATATGTTTATGTAAGCAAATAAGCATTTTAGTTATGTGAGACAGACATAATCTATTATTTTATATGTCATTGTAGTTTTGCTTAAATTCATGAAAATATTATATAACTATATGAAGGGATTGCAACATTGCATTATACCTAAAATAAAAATTTTAAAACATTTTAAAACATTTGACAAAAGTTTTCTATTTAAATATTTATTTATTTCAAATATTAAGTGATTTTTATATAAATAATAATTAAATTGCTTACATAAAATAATATGCATTTTTATGTAAATCATATTTGCAGAATATATATTTTTTAAAAATTGTATTATGACATTGTAAAATTAAATTTTATTAAACTTTATTTAAATTAAAGTTTAATCTTATTTTATTTAATCTTACTCAACATATTTTGAATAAACCAAGCAATGTGTGAAATAAGGAAATTTAATGTAGATTTTATGCAATAAACTGAAATTGATAGAGATTGATAAATAAAAAGGTAAAATTTCCATTGCAATTAATATTGCCACCTTATATTAATTTCACATAACCTAAGTCAGCAAAAAGCTCTAAAATCATCATCACTTATTATCATGCAAATTAAAGGAAATCTAAAATGTAAATCCTACAATACTTAAGAAACATATTTCCATTTAATTTTGAAAACCTTTCACAACTATTTGCATGTATTTTTCTGGAATCATATTTTTAATTCAATTTAAATTTGTATAAATTATTTCATCTTATTTTTAGAGGGAACTTAATAAGTAAAAAATAGTTTTACATAATTATTATTTATAACAGAATATTTAAAAAAAAATCTATGCAGAAAAATATTAAAAAAATAACTAATTTAATAACTATAAGCATGTTATGAATCTGAAAGTCATAACTCTTAAAGATAATGTATCACTTTAAATTAAACGAATTTGAAAGCAGGGTGTATTTAAATAAAAAACAGTATCTGAGCTTAACATAAATGCTCACTGCTTATAAAAATTATCCCATGGGGCATATTCATTCCGTAATGATGAAATGGGGAGCCGTTGCGATAATTAATATAAGTTACATTATTCATCAAATGATGCATTAGTTGAGAATTCATTTCTTGCATTTTTTTCTCTTCTGAAAAATAGAATAAAAAATTGATAAAAATGAATACCATTTGATAAATGGTTACTAAAGACAAATTATCACCTTGCTTGTAATCAATGGTTCTGGTCTTCTGTAGTTTCGCTTTCTGTGATCATGTTCTGAGGAAGTTCATTTCTCTTTCCAAAATTTTTTCTCTTCCTTATTTTTATCTCAAGATACAAAAATGAAAATTGCCTTCAAACCATGCAAGATATATTATTTTATTTTCAATCATTTATTTAAATTTTTTATATGACATTGTTAAGCAATTGCTTAGCCAATTAGGCCTTTTTAAATCAAAACTCAAAAAAGTATGAAATACTTCTAGAATATCTTATTCTTCAAATTTATTTTTAAATAATTTTTTAAGCTTCTTAATATTTACAAATCTTTATTAATATGTGAATGTAAAATTTGTCTTATTTTAACATAAAGTGCATGTATCAGTATCTCTTCAAAGTAAAATAATCTTAAACTAAGAGGATATAGGAATCAAAATACCTCAATCATCATGAATATCAGTAAAAATTGGATTAAACATTTTTTTTTAAAAAAGAATATTTTTTTCTAAGAAATTATTCGTTGTATATAAAGATGTAAAAGTGTTTTATTACTTTATGTACATATATTTGTATACACATACTTATGACATACACATACGCAAATAAATTGGCACATAAGATTTTAATTAAATCTTTGTAAATAACAATAAGTAAGATTTGCAATTCCATGTTTTTTTACTGAAACGAAAAAATGTTTGAAAAATTTCACTCGAAGTAGATTTTTATTTGCTACATTTTCAACTAAATTTTATAAATAATCAATTAGTATTGCTTGATTGTATAATAAATTGGAAAAAGCAGTTTTAAACTTCGTAGACTTCAAAAAAAAATTTGAGTCGCAAAGATAATTTGGATTTAAAAAAATAATTCATTTAAAAAAATAAATGTAATCACGACGGAGTGCCATTAAAATACAAAGTTTTTTAACAAAAAAAAAGAGGTTACTAAACTGAAACTTTAAGCGATTTGCAAAATATTTCTTTTGTTAGAGATGCTTACATGCCTGCGGTGCATTGTATTTTTTCAAATGAAAACCTTTTTTGTTCAACAAAAAATTAGAGGTTTTTAGTTACTTATTCTCCTTTAAAATAGAAACTAATTTCATTTTATAACAGTAGAAACGTGGTAAAAATGGCTTGTACTCAGTTGGATAGCATTATAATTAATCATCAAAAATATAGTTATAAGATTTTATATTGAAAGAATCTAATTATGCTACAATCTTATTTTGTTGTAATTTAATCATGGATGTATTTTCGTACAAGCATTATGTAAGAATGCTTTTGCTTTCATCTTTGTATTTTACTTTTTCATATTAATTTTTTCTTTCTTTTTCATATTCTTTATAGATTCAAATCAATTTTTATTTTATACATGTAACTCATTGTAATCATCAAATCAATAGAAGAGCATCCTATTATTTCAGCACTGTTACACAACCTAAATCCATTATCAGTACAGGAATTTTTCGATTTCAAAGTTAAGCAAAAAGTTTTTAAGAAACTGTATATTAGAAAGTTTACTACATATATATTTCGCTATACTGTTTTACTAATTTACATATTAATTTAGTTACATAATTGATGTATCGGTTTTAATAATTTTTCAGAGCAAAATTTATTAATATTAATTTATTACAGTTGACTGGAAGCAAAAACTAATTTTTATAATGTTAAATACATTCCAAATTCTGTATATTGAATACATACAAAGTAAAATCCTATCGATGTTTCTAGTTTTTTGAATCAAATATCAAATGATAAAATATAAGATATTCGATTGCTCTAAGGCAGTAGTTAATATAACATAACATAATATTTTGAAAGTGATTGATAATCATTAATCATATTTTGATACAGAGGTCTCAAAAAAGCATTAAAATATTATATATACTTGGCTTTCCTACAAAACAGCCTCTATCATACAGAATGTTCTAGTGAAAATTAAAGTAAAATAATCAAATATTTTATCATTTATGTACTGAATTAAGTTTAGTTTTTATTAACGTCGCACTAGAAGCAACACGAGGGCTATTTGCGACGGACCTCATAATTTTGAACCAAGGTCAAGTGACGAGGACGACACCTGAGCTGGCACCTCCCTCTCCTAACATCCACACCCCACCAACGGGAGGACTTTGGGCCCCGAACAGATTTAACGTGCATCAGCACCGACTACACGGCGGGTCTTTGGTGGCCAAGGATCGAACCCGCAACTGAACGAAAAACGCCGGTCGCTAGTCCAGGACCTTGACCACTAGGCTACCGCGGCCCGTACTGAATTAAGAGCACTTACAGAGAAAAAACATTATTGATCAAAAAATATATTTATAGCGCGTTTTCATAGAATAATTTTAACTCATTTACGATTTTTTTTAAATTTAGATTTACGTATTCTTTTAATAAATGCATTGTCAATATTCACTAAATGTCTTTTCATTTTTTCATGTCTAATTTTTATCAATTTCGGTAAACACTACCATGACCCTTATTCGTTGATTACAATTATATTTATGGCAAGAATACAAATTAAACGCACAAGTCTTAAATATATTGTATATAAGTTTCTTTTTTTTTTTTTTTTTTTAAAATAAACTCATTTGATTTCGATTTTTTAAGGGCGCTCATTGATTTTGACAGACAGAACATATCTTTAGAGCTACTCCCTCTAATATCTACGCATTAACACTTCCACTTCATTGAATTTCACCATTCCAAATGCTTTGTTTTACTCAGTGCCTTTCCTCTTGCATTAATTATATGAAAGAGAACGGCAGAAATTCTTCAGAAGGTCGATTCTCTCTCCATCTAGAAAGAGAGAAAGATGAATAAGTCTTCCTAAGAGCGTCCGTCTGCTAATGCCTGCGTCCCCCTATTATTACATTATAGGAAGTCTTGAAAGGGCCCCTGTATTTAAAGCGGCCGCAAGACGATGGTAATTGGATTACTTTAATTCAGACTCTTTGCTGTCTAATTAAGGAATAGCGAGGTTCCAGTTCAGTTTCGTGAAGACGGAAAAGCCACAAGGGGTTTCGACAACTTTTACGTATTTGTTCGATCTCATTCCTTCTAGTTTCCGTATTTCATTTGTGATGGATTGGGAAATAAAGACAAAATGAGGCTTTTTACTCCAATGGAAGTTTTTAGAACTTTTTTTTTGTATTTTGTTGACTTCTTTAATAAAACACCTTTAATTCTTTTTTCGTCATAATGACGACTGCAAATAAAATAAAGTCGATGAATTGTGGTTCTCCTTGGGGAAAAGTAAAGTTTTAGAGATAGCTTGAATATACAAGCCGAGGAGAATTACTTCGCTTGATTTTGTTTGCTGTTTTCTGCAGAATTTATGATTTTCCTATTTTAAAATTAATTTGTTCAAGCTGGTATAGGACAGTGATTTCCTTTTCTGGTTGGATAAAAGTAGCAATTTTGATTATTTATTATTTACGGAATTTTATCAACATTTAGACAATATTTTAACAAGTTTGAAAATTAAGATATCTTTTATGGATATTTAAAAAAAATATCAAAGCATTTTTAAAACATGTGTATTTAAAAATAATAATACGAAACTATTACGTTAGTTATTACAATTTTGAAAAAAATTCAGGTGAATTTCTTAAAAGCAAAATAAAATTAGTGTAAATTATAAAATATCAATTTGCACTGTCGATGTAAAAGCATTTATATAATTAAAAATGTTACAGTACTTAAATGAAATTTATGTTTTGTTGATACATACATACTGATTTCTTAATTTCCTTTTGTTCTTATTGGATAATTTCGTTCTGAGAATTAACAAAGTACGTAGACCAAAGAACACATAAATACGTACTTTAGTCTTTTTATGAGAAAATACTGAAAAATTACCGTTTTTATAAATTTTGACATGAATATGTATGTATCTATCTCTTTATATATATATATATATATAACTATATATAAATATTTGGTATAGTAAAATTACTTTTTTTTTCTCTTAGAAACTGTAGAAATACTTCACCTTGTAATAATATTGCTGTAGAATTCACATTCTCTTAAAATTCTTAAGGACAGGGACTGCAGGTCATACTCCCAAATACTTTAATAAGAATAAAAAAGCAGAAGAAAATGTTGTTTCAATATGGAACAATTTGTACATTCAATCAGCTTTTTCTGCACTAACAAAGAATTTTTACCTTCATTTTTATACGTTTTAAAATCATTCAGTTTTTTTCTGGCCATAGTAATTTTTAAAAGCACCTCAGCAGACTTAACTTGTCACTTTCTAAATCTGACGAATGTACTGCTAGTGGTGACCAAAGTACTAAACATCTTATTATTTTTCGTTCAAAATTAAATACAAAAATGAAAATGCTGCATGTTATCAAAATTATCTGGCTTCAAAAAATTTCCCATTTATTTCCAATAAAGTTGCATTCGCTTTATTTTTTTTACTTCATTGTTTTTGTTTTGTTTTGTTTTTTTCCATCATTTTGAATTCGTGATTTATCCACTTTTTTTACCTTCACAGATTTTTGCAAGTTGTCTTTTATTTTACTTTGCTTTCTGTTTGTTTTATTTACTTATTTATGCACCGTGTTATACTTAAGGAGCACGTAAATAGTTTTATATGATATCCATAAGACATTATCATCTATAATTTCTAATTTTATGTCTAAATAATTTGTTTAAATTTTATTTTATTTGTGTGAATTAATTTAAATTAGAAGGATACAAGTAATAATTAGATTTATTTACCTTCAAAAATATTATTGTAATTGAAGAAAGTAAGATCCTTAATACATATATATATAAAAGAATAATATAATCATTTTCATATTTATAATTTTGTTAATAAAAATGAAATATAAACTAAAGTATTACTGGATCGTCCTTTTTTCGGTACCTTTTTAATTTTATTATAATTCTTATCATTAAATTTAATAATAATTTTTATGTAGTAATTCAACTAAAGAAGAAAGTTTTGGCGAGAAATAATGATATGAATAATACATTTCATGAAATAATTAAACAAACCTTTCCAAGATCATCTCCATCTACAAAATTAAAATGATTTTCGAAATCGACAAGTATATTTCTCTGTTTCTAATATGCTTAGAAGTATTTGACCTATTTTCAATAATAACAATATTAGAGTAAAATTGCCGATAGTTTCTTTTAAAATTATTTGTATTAGTTTATTAACTTTTATAATAGTCATTAAAATCATTTGTAATAGTTTTAAATTTAATTGCTTTTTATTAAGTTTTGGAATTATGTAGAGATATTCCTTCTTAATTTCTGTCGTAATACATTGTAATAATATTTGTAATTAATTGCATACATTCTTGAATCTGTATAAACGTATCCTATGATAAAGCATATTTAAAATTCCATGAAGATTTTTTTTAATTTGATAAACTTTTGTAATATCACTAGTGTTCAAATTTATGCTATAAATATTTTTTATAAATTTGTATTCAAAATTATTAACTTCAAAAGGTAGTCTATATTTATTACTATGCTAATGATATTTTTATCTATATCAATATGAAATTTTTGCTTGTTTTATTGCTTATTATTATAAATTAATAGCTCATCATTTGTTCCTCTAAGAATTACAACTCTTACAGCCATATAACCAAGAAAATGTTTAAATCATCAGTAATTCGTGCCGTTGTTTTTCTCTTTTACAATGTTTTGATACACACACACACACACACACACACACACACACACATATATATATATATATATGCGTGTGAACGTGTGTACAACGGGAGTTCAAATGAAAAAGGTACGAAACGTCGAAACAAAGTAACGGTTGACATATTTGCCTGTGCCGCGAGGAAGATTGTAGTGAAACATCTAGGGATACGATTGAAGTCTCCAGCGTAGGTCGAAAGAACCTCACACTCCCGCATGCGCAGGAGAGAGCTTAGGCTCTTATAACGATTGTCACCCAAATGATGCGGCAGTTTATGTGAGGACATGATGGCGTTCATATCGCAAAATTCGACAATTGAGGAGCCGCGAAAAGTTATCCGATTTCTGAAGGAGGAAGGTGTTAAATCGGCCGCTATTTATTGCCGGATGGTGACCGTATACGTGGAAGACTGTGTGTCCAACGAGTCAGTGTGAAATTGGAGTTCCTTTTCCGCACAGGCCATGAAAGTTTGGTTGATGTCCTGAAACCAAGCCCGGCAAATACAGTTATCATGGTAGATATCATCGGCCCCGATCTCTCGGGAAGCGCTTCAACTCGGAAGACGAACTTAAGGACGCTGTGAAGGACTGAGACTTGTCACGGACACAGGAATTATAGGAAGAAGGAATCCTTCAGCTCGTTAATCAGATGCGCTGTAGATGCCGTTATTCATTCGTTTTACACTAACTTTTAATCATTTGTATGTTCGGTATAAATGTCTTTAAATACCCAATTTCATTACAATCGGCCAACTCCTTCTTGGTGCGTCGTTTTCTTGTGTTTATGTATATATATATAAAGAAAACACAAGTAATACAAGTCACATAAAATATCGCAACAAATAACAATCTAAGAATATCAATACGAATTTCAGTACTATTAAGAGACAAAAACTAAATATTTTGTTAAATTGTTGAGAAAACAAAATAATATTTTTTTTTTACAAATCGGATAAAAACATTTGTAAATCATAAAGCTATATAAAATTTAAAATCTAAAATCCCAGTCCAAATAATCTATTAAATATCCTGAGAAATGAAGTGAAAGAAAAGAAAAATTTTGAATAATGGAAATAGCGTAATTAATACTGTTCCATATATATATATATATATATGTATGTATATACAGTAAAATAAAATAATATAACATGCATATAAGATCAATTATTATATATTACAAATTAAAACTAATGACAAATCAAAATTAAAATATTAAAACAACTTATAAAAGAAGTAGTACAAAATTAATTCAAACAATTAGAAAAAAAATGAAAAATTTTCAAATTAAAAATATTATGATATAAAATATTATAATGGAAAAAGCTTAATATTATTGAAATACTGTATACAAAAGCAAAAGAATACATGGTATGCATGATATCTTTACATCAAAGCGATATTAAAACAAGTAATTTAGAAAATTTACAACTCAGTTATCTAAATATAATATTACCAAGTCAGACAAAGCATATATCAAAGGAAATGATATTAAAAAAATTGGATTAAGATAAGCTTGTTTAAACTAGTTCAAAATATCAATTCATGATAACATCAATAATTACATTAGTATAAATGACACATAGACCAAAATAAATAAAAACCGATAAATTGAAATTTAAACATAGAATAAAAGGAATGAAATAATACTTGGAAACAAAAAATACATTCACAACATAATACATAGAAGTAAACATTGAAAATAATTTATATTATTTATACACATTTAAACAATCTTTTTAAATATAAAAATTAAAACAGTTTTTCCTCTAACAAAATATGTAATGTTAAATAACCTTCGAATAAGGCTGATAACACTGTATTTTTCAAACATCTAACATTATTAATTGTTTCATTGAATTTACAAAATTTCAGAAATTTATTAAAATGTACTTTTATGCTACCATATTTAAAATTTATGTCAAAACCCTGTAGAAGAAAAGTGATTATAAATATTCATATTTTTTGCAGTAAATAAACTAACTAAAAAAATAGACTTAAATTTTTCTAAAAATTATTAACAAAAAGTTTCTAAAAATATTTGTTACCGTCTGGTGTCATAGCTTAAAATTAAAAGAAGAAAAGTTTATTATTATAAAATTCTGCAGATGAATACTATTTCTAAAAAAATACTAATTATGAGGATAAAAATAAAAAAAATTATTTTTGAAAAGATAAACCAATAATCTTAAAAACATATAAAAATATATATAAATATGCACACAAACAACACTTTCACACACGAATATATATATATATATATATATATATATATGATAACGAAAATTTTAAACATCACTTTTAAAGAAAAGTTTACTAAAAATATCCTTTAAAGTGTAATATGTCAAATAAACTTAGAAAAGGAACCAAAGAAATCAAAAGTTGTTTGAAATACATGTTTGGATTTGGGCAAACAAGATTAATGAAACATATTTCTCAATAGATCTAAACTGCCTCACTCAGAAGCTTACTTTATAGTAAATTATTAATAATAAAAACAAAGGAACAAAGGTTATACTAAATTATTACTATCGAATGAAGTAAATTTAAATTAGACTAATGTATTTAACTTAAGCAATTAATATTTACGATACATATATTCACATAATTCTTCAAGATACGTATAAAAATAATTTAAAATAGCATAAAGAATTATTCTAAAATCCAATAAAACTACCTTCATATTACTTATATCTTAAACTTAAAATGCATGTCACACCACTATACAAAAGCTTCAAGAATATATCAAGTAAGTGTAATTTTAAAATGATTGAAAACTGTTAAGTATACTAAAAATTGCTTTTTCAAATTAAGGAAACGAAGTGTATGCTTTAAATTAATATATTCCGGGGGAAAAAAACATAATTATTATAATCAAATGCTGATGCATTACCAATATCGCCAGCTATTTTTTAAAAAAAGAAAATAATGTTAGCATAAAAAATTTGAATAACTTATATAACATCTAATTATCTATAATGAATAATTTATAAAACAAAATTTAAACATAACAAACTACACATACTTACTATTATAATTTTCTAAAATAAATATGTTTTATTTAAATAATTATAGAATAATAATTATTTAAGCAACAGTTAAAAAGAGTTAACATATAAATTTTTAAATTTTTTTATTTTATCTGACTTTTTTTTATGTTGCTATATTTTTAAGAAGTGTATAACTTATAATTATATTTCTGCAAATGTATATTTGAATATTATTATTATATAATGGAACTTTAATTATTAGAAAATTGAAAGAATTTAATTTATCTTAAATATTTATATTCAAAATGTTTTCTGTAATTTTTATATTTACATTACTTATTTGGGTTTGTCAATTCATAATTAAAATCAACTTCTGTTTCAATATAAGGGAAATTAGTATAAGAATGTCAATTACATTTATATTGAAACTAATACATAACGTTAATAAATATTATAATCTAACATGAATGTATTTATTGAGTATACTAAACGAATTTATGAGTGAAACTCACAACTTGTTTTTCGATCGAAAATTATGTCCAGATTGAATATAATTGTGCATTTCATGTCTTTATTATACTGAATGAGTACGTATGTCAAGGATTGAATATTAATAATTTTATAGCCAATTTTAGGTGTACAGATTTTTTAAAAAATAAAATATTTCTTAGCAGAACTATTGAAGGAAGAAATTTTTGTAAAGCAAGTTGTAAGTCCAGAGTAGACCAGCCATAAAATGAAAATAATAAAACCAATAAAAATGTAATAAGAATAATATGTTGTTAGTAATTAATATAACAATATCATTGTTATTACATTTTTATTATGTATTTCCCAATAAATGATACTTAGATATCACTTGCACATTTTTCAAATGGAGCTCTCTCATTTACTGTATAAAATAAGGAATTATATTATTTTATATTAATGTAATATTAGCATTTTTAAAAGTATTTGTAATATATACATGTTTTCTTTATTCTCTCAAAATTAAAAAATATAATTATACCAATCTCTGTAGTTAAATCAGTGTCTAAAAATGAAGTATAGTGTAGTTTGTTTTACAATTTCGAAAATATGCGTGTTTCACATATGTTTGTATTCCTTTATCTTGAAATAAGCTGGCCTGTTTGATAATAGTTGAATGCTTATATATGTCATAATTCATAACACGATATAGAAAATAAATTAATTTTCAATTTCTATTGTGTTGCATTTCTTCTATTAAAACATTGTCAGTACTCTCAAGATCTTCAATTTATTTTGGACCTGGAGATCTATTTTGAAGAAGTGATGGTACTGTTTTAATAGAATTTTTACTTGCATAAATATTTAATTTGTCACAGATCTTGATATTACTTACAGTAATAATAATAATAACTCGGAATTTTTTTATGATTTATGAATTAAAATTACCCTTTGCAAAATTAAGTGTAATCGTTATCAATGCAATATCAAAAGGAATGAAAAAATGCAACAGAAAAATTAAAAAATTTAAAACATAGTTAGATTTCAACATAATTTAATTTGAATCAATATAGTAATATGAAATATTTAACTTGTTATGATAATTAGAAAAGTTAGAAAATTTATGATTACAGTGTCATACTCTTATCAAAAGATATATTAAATTCGTTAAGATGCAATTCTATGTAAGGAATTATATTAAAAAAACTTTAAGTTTAAAAGTACTTCATTACAAGATACATATTACTTTTATTATGTCAATAGTTTAACTTCTAAATGAGTCATTTATATTTATGTATAAAATTAGCTATAATACAAATTAAGGGGCTTTCAAAATTTGCAAATAAACTCATATTAAACTTAGCCACCAAATACGCTATTGTTTTTGGTAATGTATAAATTGGTTATCTAACCAATTTTAAAAACAATATATAAAATGCCAATGACTTGTTTATTTTCATCTTATGGTATCATAAAGTACATTAAGCTTAACGTCTATTCAACTTAATAATTGATTGTTTGCATTAATTTTAATATTTGAAATTAATATTTTATCCACTTCTTCATTTGAATAATTTAATAAATATTTAAAAAAGTTAGCAACTCTGATGGCTAAGTCTGTTCCGTGCAATATTTGACATAAAATGTTTCTTTTTAAATATGTTTTAGTTTAAAATTATGTTTTGACGCCAGTTTTAAATGGGAAAAATTTTAGCATATTAATGAATGTTAAAAGTACGTGTTTCGAATTGCGATCAATAAAAAAACAATTTGACTAAAAGTTGAATTAATTATAACAATATATCGAGCTCATGAATTCTTAACTTATTTTTCTCTTCTGATTTATATGAATATATTTTTAGGACTTTTATAGTTTAGGAATAAAATTAAATTCTTGCTGCATTAAATAAAAGTTCTTTCAATTTTCAGTAAATTCAGATTTAAAAAGCATGCTCATCAATTTTTATAATATATTAAAGAAATAATTGTTGTACTTCCTTCCTAATATTAATAAAACTTTTATGTTATGTGTTATAAATTTTTCTTTGTTTCATTTTCAAAATATTTTTGAACATTCTAACTTAACAAATTGAATCAAAACCTTTGCTTACACTCAGAATAATTATTGTCTTAAATAACAAAATTATGAAAAGGAAACTATTTTTTTTTTTACCTTTTACCAAAATAGAAGGAAATTGCAGAGCGTCTCTGATTATGTGACTGACATAACCGTAACATCAAAAGATTAATTTTTACCGTTACTTTTTTTAGAGAAAAAAAAATTTATGTCCTCTCTATTGTGTAGCAAAGAGAAAAATCACGATGTAAATTTATCTAGTTAAAAGATCTCATTATGCAATATTTCATAAGAACAAAGAAGGGAAAAAAACTAACGAAGTGATTTATCTAGACTTTTTTTTCCCTCTCAGAGCAAAAAAGAAACTTATTATCCACTTATTATTTTCCTGAATAAAGAATGAATTCATACAGGGACAAATGACAGGTCTGTGATTCTTAATAACAAAATTGGTATTTTTTAATCCAGAACCTTTTTTCTCCGCATTAAATAGTTTTTTTTTTATTCTTAGTAAATTTCAATTACTTTAAGTAAGAAAAAACGCGCCGACTGTTCTTTATGTTCTCAAAAGAAAAAATTACTTCGAAGCTGAAGATAAAACGTAAGAAGATTATGTGTAGCTAAGGAAAGAAAAGCACACTGAGTTTGCATAACTTAGTACGTAAGAATTAAATATAATCTCAGTCATTCTGCAAAGTGAAAACTCAAGAGAAGGGAATATTCCAGTTACTAATGAGATTTTTAATTTAATAATAGAAAGCGTTCCTCTGCACTTTTGATCGATATTCTACTGCTGATGAGTCCAAACGAAATACTGACGCATGCGTACTTTTCGCTTCATAGATGCATTGTACAAAAGTTTTAATCAGATACCGCATTCTAATTTTCTACGAAACCTTGAAACAAATTACGAAACTTTGCTTAAAATGTTTGAAAAGTTTTTTTTAAACTAAATAAACCTCTTATATATGAAATCTTCAACGGTTGATAGTATGTCAACAAATTTAGCTCAATAATATTATATAAAATAAGTTCACGAATATTGAGAATTTATTGTAGTGCATTTCAGTTTGGAATGTTGCATTTTCAAAATAATAAATTCTCAAGTACTTTTGGCATGCTTCATGGAAAAAGTTTTTTATATACCATTACTTGTATACATGAACAAATCAAATTGGATCTCAAGCTGATGTTTCTTTCTCGTCATCTGTCTGTAATTCATAGTTAAAATTCTCTTACCAATAATTAATAATTTTTTCCGGGATATGATAGCAGCAGAAACAAATTAAACAATAATATTTATAATTTACTTAACAGTAAGAAGCACAAAATATTCTTTAAAATAAGGAACAATAATATTCATTTAAAAATATAGGAAACAGCACTCTACATTAAAATTTTAAAAAGAAGGTATAATACTAGTATACTTGAGTGGTATGGTATTTAATGTACTTGAGCTCTCCTTTAAATTATATATACAATAGTCTGTAATATTACAATGTAAATTGAATCTGCACATTGTGAGGCAAATCAATTAATTGACAGTACCACACCTGGTTCTGACATTTAATCGAATTTTCGAAGTTCCTGCCTTCTCTATAACGTAAATTTTGTGCACATGTATAGATTAACAATCGACTGGCTAACAAATTATCAGATGTCTTGAGATAAGGAAAGTTATGTAAAATATTACTAAATTATCTGATGATTCTTACAAAATTACACAAATTTGTTTTATAGTAATATTTTATATATTATTATATATTATTTATAAATATATATTATTTATTGACATTCGTTGCTGTATTACGCATGCACTAATTTTTTTAAACATAAATTATTCGTTTCAAACATCATGTAAATATCCTTTAAAACAACACTTAAACATTTTTAATAGAGCATTTTAAACTAATCAAAGGGCGCATCAATATATATCCATAATAGTTATGATGAAAGCATATTATTTTATATTCATGAGAGTTATATTCAATAGAAAAAACATTATTTTACAAGAATTATTTGGTATGGAATACATTTTCCAAATAATATTATAAATGAACATTTTGTAATTATTATTCGGAGTTAGAGATGAATAGTGAATTCATTCAGCTATAATTAAGATATAAAATAATTAAACAGTATAAATATGATTATTATACGCAAAAGTACCTGATTGTTCCTATGCATATAACTGCATATAAGTATTTTAAAGAAAACGAGTTAATTTCATCCATTAATTAATGGCAAAATTTCTAAGAATAAAAATCACAAAATGCAAATATATATAGAGAGAATTCTTTTAATGTAAATTCATTAATTTAATAAAAATGAAGACTACAAACTTTCCTGTGTTGCAGCTATCAATTTCATTCGGTCAAATTATTGTTACTTCATGAACTTTTTTTTTCTACTTTCGCTTAAAATAGGGTTTTTATTTTAAAATATTAAAAGCAAAAGTTACAGTTGAAAACTGCTTTTCACATTAATTTTGCTAATATGTCATTCAGTTCCTTCGAAAATGTTGAAAATCGCATCTGTTTTAGAAATTGCTAATAACCGAACGTAAGCTGGAAAAGAAACTGTTTAAATGAATCGCTCCCTAGACTTTTGAAGAAAAGAAAATCAAAACATGAAGGGCAATTAATCAAGCTTATCTGAGTTCGTTCCTGTAGTCGTTGGAAATGTGCTCAGTCTATCTCTAACCTCGAATATTGATGATGTGGCTAAATAAGCTTTTTATTCTTCCACAAGTGTAGGATTAAATAGTATCAGCAATCCTCACCAGAGAAGCCGAAAAATTATCGAGATTCAGATTCTCCGTGTCACGTTTGTTTAAACGCACGTTAATGAGAATGTCCTTTAATTTTTCAAAAAGTTGAAAGCCAATGCTTAATCTAAGAACTTTCAAAATGATTAATGCATTTTCTATTGGTTAGGAGAAATTTAAATCCATTTTGTTTTAAAACTATCACTTTGAGAATGCCACTGGAATTCGGTTATACGTAGTAAATTACTTTTCTTAATTTGAAACAGACACAAAAGTCTCCATCTCTTTCTCTGCCTTGGGTAAGCGATAAAAAATTATTAAGATATTGATAATTTGAAGTAGTTCATTCAAAACTTGGATATTTAATAATATCGGAGCATAATAGTAGGGATTACTGTAATATAATATCATGTTATAGACATATGGAAATATATACTACAAAGAAATGCAATTGTATAGACATTAAATTAAATAATTCAAAATTCTGCAATGAATAGCAAATCTTAACAAAAATTATCCAAATTTGAATTATACTTTGAAGGTATTTATTGATAAGAAACTTAACATAACTTTCACTACTTCTCTTTCCAAAAATATAGTTCCCTATTAATTATAATATTTATGTATTTTCGATTTCATAATTATATTAAGGAAAATATTTGATATTTGAAGTAATACATTTGACACATAAACATTTTTTTAAGCAATCTAATATATGAGAATCAAAATCAATAACTTTAAATAATATAGTGAATATTTAAAAGGAACAACAAAAGAGTATTTGAAATTAAACATTTAAAACAAATCTTGAAAGAAATAAAAAAATGTTTTATCAAATTAGTTTTGAGAAGGAAATTTTTACGTTTTAATTATGAATTGTTCTTTTTGGATTATGACACACTATCTAAAAAAGAAAAATGAAAACAGTTTCAATTTTTCTTATGATTTCTGTAAAATCAAAAGTATCATCTTGGAGATAAAATACTTTTTTTTACAAAAAAAAAATTCTATTTACATTTGTAATATCATGAGTAAAGAGACAGATTGTAATAATAGTACTGATGTGTGATAACTAACAATTTTGTTCGTATAAACATTATTAGCATAAGTTTTTAAAAGTATGAAATTATTTTTGTAAGTTTTAAGTAACAATATAATAACTTAACAATATGAAATAAAATTGAAAAGGATATGAAATAAAATGCAAAAGGATATATAGGATATCTTTCAAAAGCACATACATCTTGCAAGCTTTGTCAATTTTATGAAGCTTTCTATAGTTTAAAAGAACGAATTATTTTATTTACATTTCATTACAATTTTTAAAAACGAATATAAAAAAATCCTTAGATTTTATTTCTGTTTATCACGGTCCGTCATTCTTAGAATTAAATAACGTTTCCTTCGCGAAATAATTAGAAAGGCACCGCAGATGTAATATGACAAACAAATTTATTGTACGGTTAATGTTTTAACTAAGCCTTAAAGCAAGGACGAGAAACATATTTTAATCACATGGTAATTTATAACTGTAAATATCAACTTGTCCCAGTATATGTGTTACAGTTATATTGTATTGCTCTAGAACGCATGAGAAACAAAAACCAAGTATTTGACTTTATGCCTTAATGTATACATGAAAAAAACAGATGTGTGTGCTTTTAATTAAAATGCGTATTATAAACTGGTGAGGAAAGTTGTTTGAAATTTCGCATGAATGTTATTTTAAAATCCGTATTGATTTAAAGAAAATAGTTAAAAAATAAAATTAGAGCATTTTAAAATAATACATTTATTTTTATAACTCTCGGGGATAAAAGTTGATTAAAAATAATAAATTATTTATTTTCCCCCGTTGCCAATATAATTTTATGTTCAATATAAAAAAAAAATTGATTCTTCGTTAAAAAATATTAATGCCTCATGTTTATTGTAACATTGAATTTGAGTAATACATAAAAATTTCTTACTAAAATATATATAGCATGTGAGCTCGAAGAATTTAATAAAATGTTTTTTCTTATACATTACAAGAGTTAAATAACAAACTGATTTAACATTTTGCTATTTAAATTGTTTTGACGACTATTGAGACAAGAATCATATCTTAAAAATCGATAAATCTTAAAACTTTATATATTTATTTAAAACATAATACAAGCCCATAAATTTTATCAATAAACTTCCTATTTCTTATAAATAAATATTGCTTTCTTGAAAGTTGGAGATTTTCTTCTCTAATACAAGTGTTAAATTTTGAAGGAAATAACATTTAAAAATTTTCAATAATTAACGAAGGGAAAATGATAAGCAACAAATTACACAGTTTTGTTTCTTCTCTCTTATTACTGAGCAGTTAAGAATAATTTAAATTCCAAGTATTCAAGCAATTTTTTAAAAAAATCAATTATTATTTTTTGTGTTGTTTGCCTACGAAGAGGCTATTGTTTTAGGTGGCGTGTTTTGGCGTACCGTATCGAGATTAATTTTTAATAATTTTTCTTATATTAAAATTAAATACATTCAAATTTATAACTTATCGCTCGTTTGAATTTTAATTACGTGTAGTAGATATAAAATTCAATTTAATACTTTATCAGTCACTTTAATTTTAGTTATATTTAACTTAAGTTTATTCAATTTAGTAACTTACATTTTCCTTTAATTTTAATATGGGAAAGTTTATTATCGTCAATTTCTTGATATTTCTTCGTTTACTTTAATTTTCATGTTTAATATAGTAATTTAATAATATGGATATAAAAAACGCATCTTGGGTGGCTAAATATGTTCTTTAAAAAACTTTCCATAGAACATTTTCTTTATTTTGTAAGTTTTTTTTTATTTTTGAAAATGACATATCTTCTTTTGATCCCAGTTTAAATTTTAAATTTTAACTTAAATTTTTGACAAAAAATTGTTTTTCAACAACTAAATTATTTGTCACCTTAATAGATAAAATTCTTTTCAAATTCCACATATATTACTA
Source organism: Nephila pilipes (assembly GCA_019974015.1). Lineage (NCBI taxonomy): Eukaryota > Metazoa > Arthropoda > Arachnida > Araneae > Nephilidae > Nephila > Nephila pilipes. The sequence continues at coordinate 27,972 of BMAW01039440.1, read as the reverse complement.
AGTATATATCAACGATATTTCTTAAACAGTAATAAAAACTTACAGAAGTAAAAATTTCTTTAAATCATCAGAATGTAAAATACTTTCTATGAATGTAGAATTCAATCACAATTTTTTGTGCTTCTAAGATATTCGAAAGTCTGTGAATTATGTCATTTCCACTTATTATAAATACAGATTAATCATTTATATTTTTTCAAGTTATAACAATTATAGATTTTCAAATTAAAGAAGCAAATTAATTGTAAAGCACTACAAATATACAATTTATAACTATAAATCCTAATACAGTCTCATTCATAAATGGCATAATTCTTACATTTTATTAGAAACTGATAGCAGAATACTCTTTTTACCCAAAAAATATTTACTTTAAAAATATAATTATAGATAATTTAAATTATATTTTGGTTGCTATTTAATAAAATTATTTCAAAAGTATACGGATATTTATTTGCTTAAAAACTGTAGATTGTACCATATTCAAAAAAAAAGAATGCTTTCCTGTGTAATAGCATCCATAAGTAATACTACTATAGAATATATTCTTAGTATAAGATCATGAGATATATTACAAACTTAACAGAGTCATGTGATATGTTCCAAAAAGTAATAGAATTAGAGACTTTTGAACGTAATAGGCTCCTAATATATGTTACAAATGTAACTGGGTATTGGAAGTTATCAACATGCTGGAAATGATATGCTCAAGCTTATTACTTACAGTAAGAGTTTGATACACCTGTAAGACATCCATAACATGAAAGCAGTCACAAGAAGTTAAAGCAAACATACACAGCCCCTCAAAAGAGTAACAAAAATCAATTAAATGAATATATCCACTATTTCAAATAAATCCAGCTTAAAAGAGATCCTTATCCTTTTTCTTCTTTTTTAAGGCCTAATTTATGTAACTGTTAACTCCTAGAATATCCTATGAGCTTCCTTGCAACATGATTGGTTAATGCAACCTTCACAGCTTATCACACACACACACATATGTATATATATATATATATATATATATATATATATATATATATATATATATATATATATATATATATATATATATATATATATATATATATATATATAAAAGAGGACAAAAATTATAATCGTTTTTTTTAAATTAAAATAATAATAAATTAATTAATACTGTGAAATATTCATCTGAATACGAAAGTAATTCAAGATTCAGTGCCTAAATTTAGACAGACAGGTAGGGCTAATCATTTTTCCTAAATCCAAACCATCGTATTCAATAAATTACTTTATAGCAAACTGGTTAACATCCAATATAAAAAAAATGATGATTCTACACTTCTAAAAACTCCTAATGAATATTGTAAATTCTCCATAGAATGATGTCACTACTTTAACGAAGCAAATAAATATTTATGAGAAAGTGATATTTACGTGTCCGTAATTAATATCTGTACATATAATAATTAAAATAGTTAAGATACTAAATCAATCTAAAGTATTACATATTGTATAACATTGTCCCTATTCCACAATAAAATTCAAAATAATTGTTATACAAAAAGGCCAGACATAATACTAAATATTCCATAATGCTGAAAGTAAATTTAATTTTAAAACAATTAAAAATTATTAGAAATTCCATTTCTTCGTAAAGCATAAAAGTATAGTTTGAAATTATGAATCATAAAAAAGTAGTTTACAGAATCTAAAACATAAAGCCTTATACTAATAAAGTCAAATATTTATAGGAAATTTAAGGAAAAAAATTAATTTTTGTGCACAACTCTTTATATGTAATTTAATATAAATATAACTATTTTAATAAAAATAATACATTTTGTAAATAAGCAAAATTTTTAAATATTAAGTAATAATTATATGGAAGCTTAAATTTATATAGCTAGTTTAGTTTAGTTTAGTTTTTATTAACGTTGCAGTAGAAGCAACACGAGGGGTATTGGTGACGGACTTCGTAATTTTGAACCACATTCAAGTGACGAGGATGACATCTGAGCTGGCACCCCACCCCCCTCTCCTAACAAAAATTTCTATATCTAATCAATATCAAGCTATATCAATGGTTTAAAAATATTAAAAAAAAAATTTAATGCTTTTTTTGTGACCATTTTTAGTTACTAAGTAATAATTACATTGTAATATTAATTTTATGACTATATTTCTTTAAATATGTTTATGGCTTTTAACGTCCCAGAGTGGGCGTTTAACACCTTAAAAATTACAAGAATCTCTTTTTTCATATGTATAACATTGTGATTTGCTTAACTTTTTATTTTAAGGCTTGAAAATCAGATTCATCGTTATTTTTATTAATCTGAATAGATGTTAAATATTTTGGATAAAAAAGAAGCAATTTCCCTGCTTTAGTTATTATTAGCACAAAATATGGTTAGATCAACTATGCATTTGTAAATATGAAAGTTATTGTTATATATACGGTTTTTCTCATAAAAATGTTCGTATGTTTAGCTACTGAACAATATTGCTAACACGTCCTCCAAGAGACATGTCTTTGATCTAATCATAGTTTTTGCCTCTAAATTTAAAAAGTTTTTAAAATGTCAGTTTACTAAATGTATCTATATTGAAAGCATTTTTTTAAAAAAAATTATGATATTTATAAATGATTTAAAATAGCTTTATCAGATGTTCAATATCAATTCAGTATTGAAACAGTCCTCAAAATAAAAGCTATACATTGAACTAAAGTTTGGTCTCGGTGTGCTTAGTTTATCTTCACTACTTGTAACAATATCTGTATTGTTGAGGTTACCGACCATATCTTGTAAAAGATATAGTAGAAATTTACTTTTTTTTGTAATGTATGTAGTAAAACCTTCGTAATGACTCTAAACTCTCTAGTATTTTAAAGAAATTCTGGTACTAAAAGGGTATTAAGATTGTGTATCTAAATATATATTTTCTTACAGAAAACAGTGATAATTGTGATAATTAATATTAATTCCATTATCATTAATTATAGTTTTGAGAAAAGCATTATTATCATCAAAATGTTTATTTATCATATTATTGTAGTGGTATTGGCATATTATGATATACTTTCCAGATACTTTGTGTACATATTCTATAATAAAACCTTTTTGAAAGCCATTAATATTATTATCTAATATCCTTAAATTTGATAATATATATAGTTTGAAATTAAAGTTCATGTTATCTTTAACCATTTTGCATTTAAATTATTCTAATGTTTTAATAGTAAACTATGTGTGATAACTATAGAAGTAATATATATTAATCAATATTAGTAGGCTCCACTCATTGATTCCGTTAAGAAAACTACCATTGAGTCCACATCATACACGCAAACGTCTACAATCGTACACAGCTTAAGCAATATGGACCATGTAATGGCACGGGGCCGTGTTCTCGGATGAGTGACGCATCTGTTTCTCCAAAGATTGTCACCGCATACCAGTGTGACTTCGACTTGGAGACAGGTCCAAGGTGTCAGCATTTGGGAACGCCCCCACCGCGTGACAACGTGGCATGATATTTTGGGGAGCAATTGCGTACGATTCCAGGTGACCTGTAAATCGCATTCAGTGCAATATAGTGGTCCTACGATACTTGGATGGTTTGATGGAGTCGGTGACAATCCCATACCTTCCGATTCTCTTACCTTCAATTCCCTTACCCCTGCCACTATCGCGTTCAGAAGACAAACTATAGCAAATGGTTGACAGGGAATGGAGAGCCATTCCACAGACGCCATCCGTACTCTCATTGACTCTGTACTAGATGTGGTGCTTCGTATTTCGCCATCCAAGGTGGTCCTACAACTTACTGAACCGACTCTGGTTCTAATTCTATATTATGCATATCTTTTCGAAATAAAAATCACTTATTGTTAGTTGCTGTCCCTTTCTCTGTTTATCGAGTTTCGTCATTTTCTGGTTACTCCATGGTATTGCCTTTTCAATGTCGCGTAGTGTCTTAAGAATATTATGAAAATTAATATTATTGAAATACATCTTCATAAAACGGAGAGTGCAATATTTATTACTATGAAAATCCTGATTGGTGATTTAATATTAAATTTATTGACTAAGTAGTTAGTGATGTCCTGAATAATATGTACATATTAGATATTTATAATACTGTCTTTATTTAAAATGTATTGAAAAATATTAATTTCGATTCTCTTAAGTACAAACATAACGTGCTTAATTTATTTAACACAAACGCCTTCTTTTCAAAATTTCGTTTTCCCTCTGAGAGATGGTATATAAAAACATTAAATTTTAGTTAAAATTCATCTGATACGAATTAATAATGTTAAAAGGACACAATATCACGTAGAAAAATTTATTTTTAATTAGTTCCTGATTTTTAAGACCCGGTATATATATAATATACCACCTCCCCTCTAGGACATCTTATTTATACACTCATTGTTTCGCATTCCTTCGAAAGAAATTATAAATACTTTTATGATAAAGTATATTGTTTTAGTTAATATGTGAAACATGAGAATTTAAAAAAAGGAGAGCTTTATGATGTACTTTTATTTCTATGAGTGTTAATTTGTGCAAAAATGTGTTAAATAACTTAAGTATAGCTTTTATATATATATGTACGATTTTCATAATTTAATGATAAAACTATATTATAAACTTGATAAATCAAATTTAGTAGAAATGCATATTTTTTTATTGCATATACTGTAAAAATATTTTCTTCCTCACTTGTTTCTGAAGCTCACTCCGATCCATCAGAAAGGAGCTCTTTAAACAAAAAAAGTTTCTGTACAATCGAAAGTCCCCGAATAGGCATTCTTTTAAAAATATTTCTTAAATATATATATATATATAAAATTAATTAAAACTAGATTATAACGCAAATATAAATAAAATTAAGAGTTAGTGTAGATCAGTAAGACTTCAAAAACCAGCCGTCTATGGTAATTGTTCGCATTCGAAACATACCCTCTCACATAAGTGATGGACAGTTGTGTCAAGTAAAGAAAAAGAAAAAAAGTCATCCCTCCTTATTCTGAAGTATTTACGGGATGGACGCTATGGGCTCTGTTCTTCTTACAAAGCGGTAATATATTTGCTATATTGTACTTTTTGTAATACCTTTCTTCAATGATTTACATCTTAGTTTACTTAAATTCTTTGATAAAGTTCATCTCTAGAGGCAATGAACCCTTACTGTCGTCCCTTAATTGTCGGCAGCTTATCGTCTATTTTATTTTTAACTCATACTAATAATATATATCAATTATCGTTTGCAAGTCTTATGTCTATCAACAACAACAAGTCCCTAATCTTCTATCTCTAGCCAGTTCTATCTTAAACGCCTTCGAAGACTCCCCCTTCGTGTTTGCTTAGTTAGATTTTTTTTTTTGCAATAGTTTTGCTTTTGGGAAATCGGTTTTTCCCCAGGGTTAGTGTTTGTTATTTTTTTGTGCGCACACACAGCGATGATAAATTTTTATTAGCCATCTAAGGGGCTATTGCCTTAGGTAAAGCGTTTTGGCATACCAGATCAATTTTCAATTTTTTATGCTTTACTTCCTTTTTAAATACATTTATCTTAAATATATCCAACTTAATAATTTTTTGTTCGCTTTAATTTTAATACAGGGAAAGTTTACCATTGTCCTTTTCTCCATATTTCATAGTTTACTTTAAATTCTTTTATTTAACTGAGTAATTTAAAAATAATTGCAATTCTCCTTAAGCGCAAAAAAGCGCACCTTAGGTGGCTCAATCTGTTCTATGCACAACTTTGCATAGAACATTTTTTTTCTGTTTTAAATTTCTTTTCTTCGGAGAATAACTTTAATTTTTGCCATACCAGCAGTGTATAACATATTTACGAACTCTATATTTCATTGTTTTGAAGTGAACCGTCACGTATCAGTCTGATTGGAAAATTTTAGTGCTGCCATCTCTTACTCTATAATCCTCTATGTGGGCGGTGGTATAAATTTTATACCACTTCGTTGGAAGTATGAAAAGAATATTTTAAATATTTTATTTTGAGTAATTAGCAGCATATACATAAAGTTAAAACACGTAGACTAATTAGCTGATGAAATTAAAATTTTCAATTCATTTCAGAAACATTTCTGTAAAGGAAAAAACAACCTTTTGTTAGGATATTTCATTAGATTCAAAGCAATAATTTTTACAATCATTCTATTTGGTTTTGTCATCTATTTTAAAGAAATATGTGGAGAAAAGGTATTTAATGGAGATTTTTAGGTTCGAAATATGTGGTATAAAGAATATACCACCGCCCCTGAAAAGGTTAATTTAAAAATCTTAATATTATTTGTTTCTTTATTTATAATCTTTCTTTTATAGCGTAGACCTCTAGCTATTTTCTGTTTTAATTCAGTTATTATTATAATTTTGATAAAAAAATATTCTTTACTGTATTTTTTTTTATTTCCAACTCATTATAAACGTTAATGCCTAACATTAAGTACATCAGGATGCTTTGTGTCGTACTCAGGAATATAATTATTCCCTCACCATAAACGTTTTTTAGAATTTGATAAGACTTTAGTAGGAATCAGTTCCTGATTTTAAATATTTTTAAATGAAATGTCCTACATCAATTTTTGAGGGTCTTTAAATTAATATAATTTTTTCCGATTTTTTCAAATCTTTACAAGTAATATCTCACTACGTTCTCCGTCTTTAAGTACTGTTTGACTGTATCAATATTTGTAATTATTGCTATTTTTTCTAAATATGACGTTTATGTCCATGTTGAAGTGTATACATTCATTATATTTTGTGAAATTTCAACTAAGTGAGCAATTGTGATCTTCCTTAAAGTAGTACGAGTACAGTTTCTTCAAATTTTAAAACCTATTTCTGAATCTGCAGGATCAAGAAAAAATGAACTAAAACTTCAGAAAACATGTTTGGCTTCAATCATTCCATTCAATGGGAGCTTATAGTTTTCGTTCATAAAAAAATTTGCAGATATCGCAAAATATTTTTGTGAATGAAAATAGGAACTTAAACCTTTTATGGCGAATATAATAAAAAAAATTATTTTTATTTTTAATTGTTATTCTTACTTTCATACATTATAAAACATGTTCATTGGTTGCTTATGCATCTATTCTAGAATCTTCAAAATCAGGAAAAAATAATCTAAAACTTTTCTTCTCTTTTAGTAATTTTATTCAATATTTCAGTCTATAGTTTTAATTAATACAGAGATTATAGCAATTTTAATGCAAAGAAATTTGAACATTTTTACGTGTTGAAACATCAACAAAATGTTCTATGGTATTTAGAATAAGAAAAAATATTTTATGCATGTTTTAAATTATAGATCTTAGAAAAATTTAGAGTACACATTTTTTCCAGAATTCGAATATTATACATAAAAACATCAAAATTTCAATTTAAATTATTTTATGGGTATATTAAAATATACTCCCACGCAATTAAGGTTTAGTATTTTCTAAATAATTCTTTAATACATAAATATAACTTACACAAAGATTTTAAATATTGTTTTCATAATAAATTAGTAAACTCAGAATATTCTGTTGCCATGATAGCCTAGTGGACATGGTCACTAACTTACGGCCAGCGTTGTTTCTATAGAGTCGTGAATTCAAGCCCTGATGTCACTGAACTCCCGTGGTATAAAAGGGATTATGCACGTTAAATTATATAAGGTTCCAAGTCCTCTCATGGTTTGAAACAGAAATTTGTGATGGGAGGTCTCAACTCAATCTTCGTCCTCGTAACCTGACCAAGGTTCAAAATTACAAGGTCCATCACCAATAGCAACCGTGTTGCTATTAAATGCGAGGGCTATAAAAATCAATCATTCAGAATAAGGCAATTTAATCTTCAAGGCTTTGCCTTAAATGTAGTTATGTAGAATAGAAAAAACAGGCTTATAAAATTAACATATTCTAAGTCTAATACATTAATATAATTTACCTTCCTCCTAAAAACGAATCGTTACCTAGTTAAATTAAATTATAGTAAGTTTCCAACGGTGAATTTGTCTATTGATGGAAGTATAACAGCATTCTAAAACATTTGTTACAAAGCTTTAAGTCGTGTTTATTAGAAATGAGAATTGCTATCCCAAACCCCTGCGGGCAGCAGGGAGGGAATCACTAAAAGCAAATTTTCAAGAAAAAGAAGGTAAACTTTCAGAGTGGGCTTACATTCCCCACATAATTTGCTTCCATGATGTATTCAAATGAACGGTTTTTATCATCTCCTGTAACATTTGAGTATCCTCAATTTCCATCATTTAAAATTCTGCCAAGCCTTTAGGAAATAAAAGACACGCAGGGATATAATTTACTTCTGGTACGAGTCAGATAATCTGAAAATGTAGGTTACAGAGTCTTACAAATAGATTATTACATTTGATTTTGATCCTACAACAAAGTGGTTATAAGCTCTCAAGCATTAATAGATTCTTTTAAATACTACATACTCTTATTATATTAAATTAAATATTTGACTCTTATAAGTACAACGAAAGCATACTAAAAGTATGTTAAACATTCGCATACTTATACACAAATGAATGTGTGTATATATATATATATATATACATGTATATAAGTATGGGTGAAGTAAACTGAATTATGTATAAGATTAAATACAATTGAATTTATATACATAAGTAAAAATCAGAAGTTACTTAGATTTTGTAAAGATCATAAAAACTATTAAAAAAAAACCAAGTGAAATGTGAAAGGAATTGGAAATGAAATAATTTAAAATGTTGTTTGTGGCTTTGTACATAAATGCGAATTGAAGTATGACTTAAGGATTCAAACAATTCCATTAAGCAAATTACTTTATAAAAAAATAGCTAATATATATAATTGGAAGTTTTGGTTGTATAGCCATTATTTTAAAAATAAATTTTGTTTTTGAGAACGGATTGTGTCCATTTATTCTAGAATAACTCAATTTAACATTCTGAAGCCTGTAACAATTTTAAGTATTTTTTTTCCAAATTTTTGTTTTTTCTTCAATTTTTTTTTTTTTTTTTTTTTTAATTTTTGAAATTGCTACACTTTTTTTTGATATTTCTGATTATGTCTATTGATTTTTCATTTAATTTACTATGTTATGAATTTATAAATATTTTTTCATAGCTAAATTTGAAAAATGTATTATTATTTGCTTTTCAATATGCAGTTTTTATCTGGCTATTTTTAGTTTGGTCTTTGTCTCATTTCTTAATTGTTCATTTGTGATATTTGCATTTTGTTACAATATTAAATTTTGAAATTAATAACTAGTTTATTTGTGATTTTTAACAAAATTATGCTATTCATTTAAATTTAATTAAGTCATGAAACATTTTAAATAAATAAGAATAAATTTAGCAATTGTGATGATAGTTTTGATGTATTCTCAGTAAAACAACTACAAAATTTTATTTGTCTTATATTAGGTCTATTATTGTAAATATTATGTATTTTTGTAATTTCTTTACATTTATATTATTTAAATAAAATATTTTACTTATTGTATTTCACCGAGTCATGAGAAATTTGATATAATTAATTATGAAATAACATTTTCCTTGTTATTTGTATCGATGGTAATTGTATAATATTAGCTGTTTGAAATTAAATTGTGCAACATATATTTCATGAAATATTAATTCAAATAAGTTTAATGTCATTATTTTTTATTAAACAGGTTTCATCATACACTTATTTAAAACAAAAAAATATTAAATTCATCTTATAAACTAAGAAATCCAATTAGTTTTATATGTACATAATGACGAAATATTTCGAGAGATTATATTACCTAATTATAAATAATATCTCAAATAAATATATGTTAAAAAAATGACAGTCTATACATTCCAAATTAAACATTTTGAAATCTAATTCCTTTCAATCTTTAATTGAATCTATATGTAGGAATACATACACTAACGCAATGTTTACATTTGCATGAACTACTCAAAATGAATAATATCTTATTATACTTTATTTGAATTTCATAGACTCAGCAATAAAAAAAAATTATTTTTCGAATTTTTTTCCTTATTTTTTAATTCATCCAGACATCTACTAATATGTTGCTTTATACATCTTATAGTATCATTTTATACTTTCTATTGTTATTCTGTTACTCAACTAATAATATTTTTATGTATCATTCAATTGGGCTAAAGTGATTGAAGTTAAAGTTAAATTGATTTAAAGAATCACTTTCCTAATTAACGTCTCCATTAAAGCTCTGTAAAAATAGATAAGTACTATGTTCGTTATTTACAAAGTAAAACTTTCTATCAAGTCTTTGTTAAAAACTTTCCATTATCCATTTGACTCATACCACTACTGCATGTAAGAAAACAGTGTTATATGAAACTAAGACTTTTTAAAATTCACAGGAAAATGCAGTGACTGTAACTTATTCCTTCGAGCCCTTTCCCCAATGTATGCCTTCTCCTCTCTCCCACCCAAGCTCCTCTCCTGATTGCTTCGCTTCCCTGTAGAGTATATATGATTGAATACATACTCTGTGCAAGAAACGACTATAGAGTTTCTATTTGCTTGCGCAAAGACTTACGTCAATTAAATTACACATTAAAGTCTTCGGCATTTCCCCTAGCACAAACTGCGACTTCGCAAATGTAATAAAATTGTTTGTATATCAAGGGAAATCGAATTATTTCCGTGAATGCGGGAATCTAAGTTAAAGCCGTAGATTCCAGTGATTCAACTCCATACAGCCTAGAGAGAAAAATGACTGCATACTTTTTTTCCGAATACTCCTAGAATCGGAGCCAGATCGAGATCAATATGTAGTTGGATATGCTGTTATTCTGAATTATGTTTGAGGATGGAGCCTTACTTGTAGCTAAATATATTGATTCGAGCAAGGAATTTTAATACCAGGGTGGAGAAACAGGACTATAAAACTCCAACGAATAAAATTCGTCTAGATTTGCATTTTATGTCATCGTCGGGAGGGTGGTTTTGAGCGACATTTTGAGGAAGACGAATATTAGATTTTATCCGCAAGTGATCAATGTTTTCTACCGCAGCGAAAGTACGTTGGAATTATTTCCGCCATTGAGCGAAATGGAAAAAAATTAAAGGATATGAATATTGGTAAGTTGTTGCCGCTCATAAACGTCCATTTTGCATTTCGAAACAAATAAATGTATTCATGAAGTCAGATTAGATTTTATTTTAAAATTTGAACCTAGAGCTTTGACTTGAAATTAAAATAAAGTTTATTTCATGGACTACTTTGTAATTTATATCTGTTTCAAAACATGAAATTGAATTACAGTAAATAAATCTGCTAAAGATATTAAGCATGAAATTTTGAAATATTTACCTTGTAAGACTTTCGCGAATTGTTTTAAAAAGAAAACGTTTTTGTATGTGTTATACTTTTAATATAGTCAATTTTTGTTTAGATAATTAATGTTTCCTTAAATTTTAATCTTTCGTTTACGAAGAAAATTCATAAATGTATATAATGTATTTTATATATTTTATATATTTGTGAAAACCAGGATATTAAATAATGGAAAGATATTTTAGACATGGCTTAAGGTCTTCAAATTAACACTTATCCATGTATGTGAAGAAAAACCATTCTTACAAAGAATATAATTTTACGATGAAACAAATCAGACGTTTAAATTTTTAATATATAGAAACCATATATAAATAATTATATTTTCTCAAGTTTTCATAAAATTTCAAGAAGCTCTTAGAAGTTTTAAAGAAAAATAAAACGAACCCTTTTTTTTTTTCAAAATTAAGAAAATCAAAATTTTACTGAGCGCAAGATTCTTAAAAACAACATTAATTCAAATTTGCAAAAGTTAAGTTATAAAATCGAAAAATGTTAATTTTTGAAGTTACACATACTTTTAGAGAAATTTAGAGGGAAAAACGTGTCTGTTGCATGAACATGTAAATGTTGGTGTGTCTACAACATTGGAGAGCCCCTTATTTAAATGAGATTTCAGATGGCATGTAGGGTAGCCAAAAAGAGAGAGAGAAGAAAAAGACCGCTCTTTCCTCCTGAAAATGTGATTCAAACTTCTAACCATGAAACGAAAAACATTAAACGTACATTCTCTATGGGTCATTCATGTGTAAATTCAAAGAGTCCAAAAGGGACTATGCCGAATTAAAATCCTTGTGTTTATGTGAGTGTGTGTATTTGTGAACTGCACACTAATTGTAAATAAACTCGCATCTTTTTATACTAATATGGTTTAAGGAAAGAATATTTAGCATTTAAAAATTATTTACATGTTTACCTCCTATCTCAGTGGTAAAGTAAAAGACGTCAAGGGATTTATGTCTTTCCATTTCCCTCCGTAAGTGAAAGGAAGTAGATGAAAACATAAACTGTAGGAAAAGTAGTATAATTGAAAGAAAAAGATAGTCCACAGAACCAATCTCTCGCACCTGTTTTCAATGATTAAGGTATCTTCTTGAGGAATCTCTGTCCAGATCTCACTCTCGGTTCCTTTTCCTATATTTGACTTTTAACCGTCTTTGGTGCGCACCTAAGCATCTGGTTTAAGGTGGCAGTTTCCTTTAAATTGACTCCTTGAAGTCTGTTATTTCGGAGACTCGCCTAGTATCTAAGGTTTCTATTCCTCCTTTAAGGCAATTTTTACTAGTTTCCTTCTCATCTTAACCTCTCACCTCTCATTTACGTTCCCTGTTTATCTCTTCTCTTGCGTAACACCTTTGGAATTGTGATTTCCTCAAATAGTGCATCTTTTTTTTTCTTTCAACGGCTTCGAATATTGAATTCTTACCTCTGCTACGCCTTATTTCCTCTTTCTTATCGACTATCTTCTACGTGAAATTCATGTGATGAATTACACTTGTGTGATGTTTTTATCTTCATATAACATTTTGAGAATTCCTCTATGTTAAACAGCGTTCCTCCCTCATCGCTCAAACTCAATGTTTTGTCACCTGTGTCTCCATGAAATTTTATTTTTTTTACGGCTCTTCATTTCAACGTCAACTTAACAGTGTTATTAGTTTCTTTATACTTTAAATGATGTAAATCAGCTCAAAAATTCTATCGTCCGTCTCACTTCGATTCCTAAGACGATGTTTAACAGAAACCGTCCGCCACTATTTTCATAAATTGATTTAATTTTAGAATTACGGATTTTACAGATACGTTAAGCCTATCTAAATCATCATAACACATTTTGAAAGGGAAAAAAACAGTTTAAATCATTCTTTTCCAAAAAATGCATTTCCTTTTCATTTAGTGGTAGGACAGTCATTCCTAGCACAAATTTAGAACATTGTTTATCTAATACATGAAATTAGTATTGCAAATATGATTATTGATCTATATTTCTGAACTAAAATACTCATATACATTCGATGGTACGCCCTAAATTTGTATAATCTGATTTTATCTAAGGAAACCCAATTTTTTCATACATACTAAAGTATAGCAAACCTATGTCACAGTTCTATTGCTTAATGTATCATTCCCTGAATATTGCTGATTAGAAAAGAAATGCATATTATAGGAAAGAACAATTTAAACTGTTTTTATTGCATTATGATGGTTTAAGTAGCTCTAACCAAGCGATTAACCAACGGATCATCAAAAGATCTATGTTTTGATCATTACGCAATTATTTCTGTCGAATATTGTCTTATGAATCAAAGTGAGACGGATGATGGAATTTCTTGAGCAGATTTATGAACTCAAAGTATAAAAAAACTAAAATCATTGTTAAGTTATCGTGGCGTTGACACGAGGAATCATGAAAAAAATAAAATTTCGTGGAGACATCGAGGACGAAACATCAAGAATGGGCAATGAGGGTGGTACGGTGTTTAACGTAGAAGAATTAAAAATATTATGCAAAGACGGGAAGGCCATGCATGTGAAGAATCAATAAAAGTATTTAATTTTTCGCTTCGCATCATAAGAATATTTGGTGCAATTTAATTAAAAAGTTTCCTGAGTCACCAATCAGATTTTCATAAGGTCTATTTTGGACCAGTGTTTTCGAAACAAATTATTTTAGTCAGTTAATTTTATTTGATTAATTAGCATTTCGAGGCCTATATTCAGTACAATTAAGACATTAGATGATATTTCATCTAATAAAGTAATTCATCATTTATGGAATTATTTTTATTTTTTGAGTTTTACTGATTACTTTAAAATTCCGAGTATTAAATTTTTATCTTGCATTCCTAGCATTAATCTTGTTGTCAAATCTCCAGTACGTTTATCGTAGTTTTTCATTTTTGTTAAAATTTTTAAGTTTTCCCTTCATTTAAAATTCCTGCTTGGTACAAAATGCTTTTGTTGCCGATGGAATCGGGAGTACCTTGAATAATGTAATCAACTACGGATGAGGTCCCTATTTGACCACAGCATCTTATTTCTTTAATGACGAAGAAATACTTTTCAACCAAATTCGTCTCTAATAAATATTTCTTTGTTAACATAGAATGTAATTAGGCAGAAATATATCCGTACCCAAACATTTCCTTAGAAACCGTTCTAATTTTTACCGTGGACTTGTCCCAGATTCTCCCTAAATAAACAATTTGTCTAAACCTGCTTAGAACTTCTTTTCAAAAATCAATATCTCCAAATCGACAGACGTAACAAAGTAGCTATCCGTTCAAAATATTTTATCTATTTATCAATGGAATAAATTTTAATTCCATTACAATTCCTTAAAGAAATTTCTACGTCCTGGAAGCTAATGTTAAATTTGTTAAGAGTTGTTGCCCAGAATAGTTGTTTTCCTTTTTGACATCATTCTCTGTATTAAAATATTTTTCTAGCATTTCTAGATTAGACCCTAAGTTCTAATCCATTCGATCGCGTTTCCAGGTGGGGACATAATAACACTAAACAAGGGATCGATGATATCGAAAAAAAATATTTCTTAAAAACCTGATTAATTCACTGAAAGTAAACCAAAACAATATACATTCTGACGTCATATAGAATTGAATACACATTAGCATTGATATAATTCTCTTATAAATAACATTATATCAGTACTGCTAATGTATTCAATAATTAACTTATCATTACTAAATTAAAAACAAATTTAAAAATTTTTAGTGATTCTTTTAGATTTGTCTTTCGGATCAAAGATTGTAGAAGGAAAATTCCATACTTAAAATTTCTTTTACTCATAGTTTCTAGAATCTCAATTGCAGCTAGTAAAATAAACTTTTTAAGTGGCAAATAAAGCTTTTTTATTCATTTATTTTTTTTTTTTTTTTTTTTTTTCAAAAATAATTTTTGTCTTTCGTATTATTTTAATTTTAATTCAAACATTTTTGGAGTTATTAACGTGCTCACACACACATACACTATGAAGTGTTTCCAATGCCACTTATTTTTTTTTTATCAGGTTTCCTGTTATCTTCTATTAAACGTTGAAAGCAAATGAAACACAGGGTCTTTATTCTTTATTTACTTCAGTACTAGTAAACCAAAATTAAAGTATTTTTGAGAATAATTTTTTTTTAAGATTTTATTTTAAGAATCACTTTCGTCTATGCACTTGTTGATCATCAACTATTGTATAATGCTTGCTTACGCAATCTAAATAATAAATCCCCGATTTTGAATTAAATCTACTGATGTGAACATTTTATAAAGTGAAATGAAATGAAAAAGTGAAATGAAGTTGATGATCTAGTTATAACATGAATATTCAATGTAAATTGTACTGACAAAGAATGATTGACTCCACTGAGACTGGTTGTAATTAACCGAAGTTCAGTATACATACATGATTTCATCGAGGTGACGTAGTTGATCCAGAATGTTCTAGACAAATTGGAGCTTCTCTCGAAGCCTTAAGAAAGTCCGATATTGTAGACGAAATGAGAGAACAATAAAGAGAGAGGAATCATTCTGGTTTTGTTAATGCAGCAGATCCATGTTGACAAATATTAATAAAATTACTTAGTTTTGGAAATTTGTAAGATTTGTAATTAGGTTCACAGTACAGTTGATTTCAGCAGAAAAATACATTATAATCGTATACATTATTATGCACGAGATTGGAGGCGTGATAAAAAGTATAATTGAAAATTGGCTTACAGATATTGAATGGCTGAAAAATCTTGAATTATACATTAAAAATTATTCAGTTTACTTTGGCTTCGTAAGAATCTTTAAATTCTAAATATTTAAGAAATGTAGACCACTATTAATTCTTTTTCTGTTAATTTGTTTATTTATAAACATAATAATTTTGCGTGTTCAATTTCGAAGGGAAAAAATTGGATCCATCATATTGTCTTTATTTTGGTGAGCTTCTACGATCTCTCATCCGATTCAAAATTTATCTTATAGATAACTCTCATGGATACTGGTGTACTAGTCCGAAATATGTCACTCCTTTTTATGACTACAATTTTCATAGTAAATTAAATCAAATAATAATGCTCAAGATATTTGAAGGAGAATTCCAGCTCAACTCTGATGAGATAATCTGATTCTATCTAACTTTCAACGCAAAATCAAAAAAAATCTCAACATTTGTATAAAGTTCTCACAGTCCGCTCACGCAATACTCCATATGAAGATTTAAGCGAAAATGTAAGAAAGTACACGAAACAAAATGCATTTTACTCTTCTAGCATCTCGAAAAACAAAGAATAATCAATCACTACTATTTTTCGAACAGGTAAACTTTCAATTACAGACCGAAGCGTGCTAACCTATTGTTGTCCGAACCCCAAAATGTGTGGGACTGGGCCTGGCTTTTAAATATTCACACGTTCTTTTAGACTAGTACTTAAATTAAGTGTGTATAAATACAAAATTTACTTACAAAGATGATATTCACCACTCTCTCTTTCTCTCTCTCTCTCTGTACATATATATATATATATATATATATTCCTGTACCACAGTTATTGCAATTATATCTTTTCAATATTAAAACTGTTGCAGGAACGAACATATAAGTAAAAAAATAAATTAAAATGGCGTTGAGTTTTTTAAAAAATTAATTTCATGATCAAAAGAATAAATTAAATAGTACAGAATGAAATCAGCACAGTCTAATCTAATAGGAAAAGTCTATCTAAGTAGGAAAGTAAAAGTATGGTAAAACAAAAAAAAACAGAAAATGCTCTTTCATCTAGTTGCTTCTTTCCTGAAAATGAAAGAAAGAAGACTTTATGTTAAATCTGAGAGCCAAAAATAGGAGAGAAAAGTATGAGAAATGGAATTGCGGCATGAATCCCACCTTATATTGTGGGTCTGTACTGAAATCTTACTTTCAAAGTTTGAAATTGTATCAAATACTTATTTGCTTTATCAAGTTGATACTAAAGCTTGGATAATTACACATAATCATTGCTTAATACTTAGTTGTATAAAAGGCACTTGACCAACCATTTACCCAACAAGGCTAGTATGTATCTCAGCTTCAAATAGTTCACTCGATACTGTATACATTTCTTATTAGATTCCCTAATGTTTGGTGATTACTGTCCGGGGACAAAAAGTAAGTTTTTTAGGAATATAATTCAAAATTAATTTCCAATCTAAAACCCTTATTTTAATCTTGAATTATGCAGGATATATTTTAAATTGGAACAATTTTACCAGGTGGCAAAGCTCACTAAATAAAATTAGTTTGTAAAATTTACCTTACAGAAAAACGTTAAAAAAATTAAAAATATCACCACAAAATATCTTAATCTGTTTAAAATCAAACTTTTAACTACTTTCTCTATCTTAAATTTGGTTATATTCATTATAATACAGAATGTTGTATTGGGCTTAAAGAGGATGCTTCTATTTCCACAAAACAAAGTACTGTAAATATTACCGGAATATCTATGCAAATGGAGAAACTGCAAAAAGAAAATTTTATTAAAAAAATAAATTTACTTGCTTTCCATTAAGTTCACAGATGTCTTAGATTCAGTGTAAATTTAATGTACCTAACTACATATTTATATTTTTTCCATTAAGTTCACAGATGTCTTAGATTCAGTGTAAATTTAATGTACCTAACTACATATATATATTTTTGAAAATATTTGCTTATTCACTTTTCTTTGCAAAATTTAGGAAGTAAATAAAATGTTTTTATCTGGCATAGGAAATAATAAATGAGGAATTTAATAAATATTTGCAAGACATTACTAGTATAGGTCTGCACTGTCCTTTCAAAAATTATTCTGTGTATACGTCAGGACAAGCGTTGTTACTATGCATAAGCGTGTAATGCGTTATTATTGGTATCAAATATACTTTTACAAGTACTGTGAACCAGATTATAAGATATACTTAATATGCACATAATTAGTTAATTTTATATGCCTATTATGTAAGTATTATGCACTGAAATAAAGTCTATTTTGTATATTATGGCATTCACGGAACGCCTAAATTTTGGTGATAGTTTGATTAAATGCGATCCAGTCTCGTTACCCCTATTTATATTTCGTTTACTTCCAATTTGCTTATTGTTTCGTCGCCAAAGATCCACTGCGGGTATGAGATGACCCCCAGGGGTCCATATAGACAATTTTGGTGAACCTATGGTCTGTATTATAAAAAATAAAAATGAAAATGTTCTTACTTGAGGTTCTTTAAGTGAGTTTTACAGTAATACTGATTCTCTCTCTCTCTCTCTCTCTATACATATATATATTATCAATACTTCTTAAGAAATAAGAAATATCGATAAAATCATAAATTTACGATACCATATGAAAAATATCACACCTTATTATATATTTCTATGAGTACCTGAAAAATTCACCTTTAATTATAAAATTATTAACAGGAAGGTTCTAAATAATAGCAATCTGTTCTTTAATTCTAACATAAATATGTATGATATTGAGAAGACCTATTTTGTTTTTTATTTCTCGAATTTAATTTCTTACATATTCATTAAATATCAGACAAATAACATAATAATTTAAAATTTGTCTTAAATTCTTGTTTTCTCATTTAACTCAAAATTTATGATCTATTCATTAATTGTAAGTATTAAGTACCTTTTAATGATATTCGACTTTTATGTAGAATAGATATAAGTCTTATCTTGGAAATTCTTGTCTTGGTTTTCTTGGAAATTCTTGTCTTGGTTTTCTTGGAAATTCAGTGGGTAATTGAGACTCTGAATCTTTTATTGCATACTTAATGTACAATTCTTAAAGAAAAAATTACAACATTTGAGAGCGGAAGGCAAAGTTGTTTTATAATTTTAAAATGCTTCCTGTTAAGAATAATTTAATAATAAAGATAGTAGAAAGAATAGAATTAATTTATCATTACAGTTTCGCCCTTCCACGTGATTCATACAACTTGACCAAAGTTATTGATATTTTTGTGTAGATGAAAACTTAGTTACAGATTTTGAAAATTTCGGTAAGTTTATTTGAATCTTGATTTTGACATGGATCAATTTTTTTAAAAAATATTTGCTAATGCAAGTATACCAAATTTTCAGAACTTGTAAATATAATAGTTATAATATGTGGAGAGAATATCATAATAATTTTAAAAATAAAAATATTTACGGGACACATCATATTATATCGAAGTTAAAATTTCGAATTTCTAAAATTTTAAGGAATTTTCTTTGGTTATTGGTCTTGGTGTTAATAAGTATTTTTTTTTTCAAAACCACTAATTAAGAGAAATCTTTCAAATATATTTAAAATAGTTCAAACTTAATATTTATGACATGGAGCAAACAATAAAATCTATAATCATATAATCTAAAAATATATTGATACAAGATCAGTTAAATTTTTGTATTAAGGGTAATTTATTTTATTTATTATATTTGTTGGAATAAAAATTCTTGAATGTGCATGTGTGAAATATGTTATAATGTTCATGATAATGAATGATGAAATGTTCTCTGTACATACAAAGCATACGATATGGAAATGCATCATCATAAGAAGAAAAATTCTAAAAAATACTGTATCAAAATTAAGTAAATAATGCAAGAAATTGTTCCAAACATAAAAGAACATTTTTGAAAAAAACATTTTCAAAGTTTTTTTTTTTTTTAAGTTCAAGAAAGAAGTAAGCAATCCCTATTTGAATTTAACACCTACATTAAAATAGGGATTGTTGATCTCTCTCATGAACTCTCGGCAATGATTTCTCTACCTTATTTTTAATATCATTCTTCCCACAAGAGGAGAATGGTAAACAACCAAATAATGTTTGCCCTCAAAAGCAAAACTTGAATATTTCTTTTCTATTTTAATTATTTGCTATCTTATTTTCGATTGTTTCCCATGGACAATCTGAGGTAAAATCCCCAGAGGTCTGAGAATAATGAGAATTGATAATTAGTTATTTATTTTTCGCGAATGTTTATGTTTATTTATTCTTTAATTTTAAAGAGATTTTGAAAGAAATCAGAAAAACTAGTCATTAAAAGATCAGATATTTTTTACAGGAAAATATTCTGATTTATTTTTGATTTTCCTTTTATTTGTAATGACATTAATTGCAAATAAAAGGAAAATCAAAAAAATATTAGATGTTGAACGAACAATAATAAATCTTAAAATCTAAAATAACAATATCAAAACATTAAAAATTTATAACCAATGAAAATCAACACAGAAAATAAAACCAAATGAAACTTTCATATTTTAAAACTTAAATAATCACCAATTATAATGCAATATATACGAATTTAAAGTTTAGTTCACATCTTTCTTGCAATAATTGAAACACGGGAACACACACAATTTTTTTTCCTTTTTGTTGATTCAAAATGAAAACTCTTGAGTGTATTTTTTTCCGATAAAATTTCATCATGGAACAAAATCTCACATTTCTGATGAACATAGTTTTCAAATACATTAAATGAAATTAGAATTTTTTCTTTTTACATAAAGCAAAACTTTTGATTCTTTAAGTGTAGTTGAATGTAAATTTTACACATCACATTTATGAAGAAACTGAATTTGTATCTTCTATTGGAGCAAAAAGCGGAAGTATTGGTTAAGATTTCAATCTTGAATGGAGCACATATTTTGCATTTTCTATTGGAGACCAAAACGAAAAAATTTATGAAGATTCTTTGATTGTCCTGGATAATAACATATTTTTCAATTGTAGGTGAAGGTTTATACATTTTGGCTCAAGGGATAGGATTAATTTTAAACAAAGGTTTGTAATAGCAAACCATTATTTCTTATGGTTTACCAAATAATTCTAGTGTATCATACGATTATAACGACGATGTTACTGCTAACTTTGACGTGATGAAGGCAAATATTTCCAACCATGCCTTTTATCAGTTTATTTTAGTAATCACTTATCTAAGGTATTATACTGCCCATTTAGAACTAAGATTCAAGATAAATACCGAGATTAGCTCATCAAGTGTAGCAGAGAAAGAGCGTCATCTCAAGTCAAACGTATTTACTTCCTGGGAAAAAAAGAGGTTCCCTTAAAAATTCCAAATGCAACGATTAAATGTACCTGACGTCTTTCTAGTAAACATGACACGCGCGATTATAAAAGTGAAAATTAGAATAAAAATATTTAGAGTAATTTTAACTTTAAAAGGTTTGACTTAAAAATATCTTAATTAAAAAAGTAGATAAATTTAATACGTCATACACAGATACACAGAGATTATATATATATGGGTGTGGGTTGGTGGATAGGTGGAAGAGTGTGATAAATTTACTGAAAAATAGTTTTATTTCCTATTTTTGTTTCTGTTTTCTAACTCTTAGCAGAATGTTCTTCCTTATTTTCTGATACAATTCCAAATTATCCTAGAGTTTATGTGATCACGCGTCCATTAAATCAGCTAAATCAGCTTAGTAACCTACCGTAGTAAATCTGTAGGAAAAATTCCCCACTAGATGTTGTGTCTCCAGCAAATTCTCTCAGAATCCCTTCATCCAATACCACGTGAATAGCCCATTATTCAAAGAACTCCCTCCATATAAATACAAAAAAATAATATTCTCTCGCTTTCGCTTCAGCCATAAGGGTCAACACCACACCAAAGATCTTCTCAAATTGTATGCAAAACTGCCTTTCTCTCCTACAAGAATAAACAGACTTTAGTCAGTATTTGCTCTATAATTATTACAGCCATGGAATTCTTATATTATGTTTGCACATACTTTAAAGTTAGATTTGCTTGTTGCGTTTTCCTCAATTTAAAATACAGACTTCCTTCTTTAAAAAGCCTTTAATTATTTTTAAACATCAAGCACATTAAATGAAATAAACCAATTCTACATAAAATATATTATAGAATAGTGTAATAATTACTCTTAAATATATACATGTTTGTTTCGTTAGCCACCCAAGGGTTATTGTTTTTACCAGATCATTTTTGGCGTACCAGATCTCTTTTCAATTTTATCAATTGCTTCAGCTGAAATAACCTTATGCTTAAATATGATCATATATTCGTTTTAATGATTTATCTTTTCAGTTAATTGTAATATCGAAAAAGTTTACTATTGACAATTTCTCGACATTTCATTGTTTACTTTATTTCTTATATTTAATTGAGTAATTTAATAATTATTATAAAAAAAGTACACCTTAGGTGGCTAAATCTGTTCTTTGTGAAACTTTGCATACAACTATTTCTTAAAAAAATTGTGTTTATTTTATTACAATTTGTAAAGTCAAATAAGTGAATGTTATGTTCACTGAGAGGCTTTCGAATTTTATTTAAAGTGTCATAAAAAATAAAATGAAGAGCAAATAATTGTTTTTAAGTTCAAGTTTTGAATATTTGCAAAGTACGCAATAAGTAAGAAAATAAATGTTTAGTTTCATTGGCATCATAAGAATCAATAGTTTTGGAACATTTTAGTTTTGTAAAACATGCAAGGTTCAACTTTGACATCATAACTTGTTTCTTATTCTGTAAATACATATTTATCATTTTTCATATATAATTTTCATGAGTAATTGACTTCCATTTACATTTCTGACAAATATTACCGTTGCTCCGCAAATTGTCATCACACTTGAATTTCTTTCTACCTTCCACTCGACCATTGCTCCACCAAATTACAGCTGCTTCATTCTAATTTATACTGTTAACAAAGAAGTTTTTTACGAGATTAGCCGGTTCTTGACCTTGAGTAATAATTAAAATCGGAGCTGTGAACTTTCATAACATAGCCAATTAATTTTGCTTATTAAATTCACTTTGGGCTGAAACTCCTCTCAAAATATCGATGACATAGTGAACCCAGCTTTATTAGGAAAATTATAAGATTAATACCGGATTTGAAGATAAAGGCATAATGTTGTTGAAGGATGGATTATTTGAAGAGTCTTGGATCTTAATTACAATAGTACTCAGTGATCTCGGCAGTGTTCCAAAAAGATTAACATATAATTTGATAGTTAAGTTTTTATATGGTTTTGTGAAATGGAAATAAAATAAATCAATGTTTTCAACCAGGGTGAAAACATATTATTATTATATATTTTTATGAAAGAAAAACTACTTGTTGTATTCAAACAAGTTATTACGAATTGGCTTAGGCTTCCTGAGTTTTGTATTTTCAAAGTTAATTTAGTTATAATCTTTAAAATCAAATAGGTTTTAACACATTTAACCATTCTAACGTCAATAAAGACTCGTTTATATAACAGTTACAATAAATTCGTAAATTTTTTTCTCTGTTGCCTGAAATGAGTATCAAACAACATATCCTCCTATATTTGATATTATTTAATTTAAATCACTGAATTAAAATTGTTAAATGATTGGCTATAATCGGATTATTATCACGCCTGAAAATTTTAATACTGAAAATTTGAAAAAATTATAAATTATCATAAATATTGACAAATGAATAAAAATGTATTATTATATATAGTCCCTAAATCTCTTATATTGATACTAGCTTTACAGTATTTCAGAAATATATATATTTATCACATTAATGTAATTATAAATTTTAAATAACGTAATACTCATTATGAATTATTCTATATACCAGATTGGATTTAAAAACTTATTTTTTTCTAAATATTAAGAAGCCTTTTAATCTAAGCTAAAATCGGTTAAAAAGGGCAATAAAAAAATCATTATTTTCATTTTTTTTGTGTGTTGAGTAAAATAATTTACGATTATCCATTAAATATATCATGCATATAGCTAAACATTCAAAATTAGGTGTATTGTATTAGATTTTCAATAATTGTATTTAAGATATTTCGCTACATAGAAAATTATCAGAAATGTTACAAGCAGAATTCGTACGAATCCTTAAAAGTTTCCTTAAGAACTGTTTTATAAATAAGACAATTTTTCTGTTTTATTACACATGTTATTTACACACATTTTAAATGAAATGCATTGAATTTGCTTAGGCCTTGAGACAGATATTTTTTGCTACATAATACGTACTTTTTATTTCATATGAAAATAAATATTTCATAAAAATGTAATGTTCACTATTTTTAAGTGCACTTAGAATTTTAAAACAAGTAACGTATTTCACATTGAACTTACATTTATTTCTCACACATAATGCTTTGAATTAGTTAACTAATGCTTTTTAGACTCTCGAGAATTTCTTAGCTGCATCTAAAATGATAAAATGAAGGAAAATATTTCTGAGATAATTCTACTATATTTTATTCTAAAAATACGAAAATTTTATTTTCATATTCAAAGAGGCATTTTTTGACAGAATTAAGGAATGTTTCAGACTGATAATTAAGTGTCATTTCTTATTTTAAGGCACCTGTTTTGGACACATTGTTTTTCCAAATTTTAATCATTGAGCGTAAAAAACGAATATCATGTATATCCTATAATATCTAAAAAATTTCTTTAATACATTGAAAATGCTGAAAACACAGACAAATGATTATTAACTAATCTCACAATTTAACTCTCAAAAAAAATTAGCTTAAGTAAAATATATAATTTTCTTTAAAAAAATAAATATTAAAAAAAAGTATAAAAACAAAAGTTATATATTATTTTGTGAGATTTAATTAAGTCGCTATTTTTTATTTAACGTAACAAATACTTTTTTTGTATACGTCATATTTTGTACTGAGGTTCGTATTGAATTCACAAAAATTTATTATAATTAATTTTGTGAGATTAAATTTTGATTTCTTTTCATATAAATAGTACCAAATTTTCTAATCTTATAAACAGTATTTCATGACATATTTAGAGATTTAAGGAAACTGAATATTTTTCTCTTTGTCATATTTTCAATACACTACATTGAATAATTTCTTATTCTGAATCTATAATTCTCAACAATCTGAGATAATTTTAATAATATTTTTTAAAGGATTTGTTATACATTTAACCAAATACTATCCGTTACTTATTAAAATGTTTAACACACTATAATAAATTAAGAATGCTTCTCAAAATCGAAAAGAGATTTAGTTTTTATATTATGTTTCCTAATTCAAACTACAATTTGTTTTAATATCGTAAATCATCCCATGAGTATTATCATTTAATAATAATAACAATTAGAAGATAAAATTTATTAAATTCAATCGAACTTTTAGGATGAAGAATTTTGTTATCTGGATTCTAATTTCCATATAACAATTAAAAACTTTTTATATGTTATATAACATTCTATTTGTTAATTCATGTTATTTTTCTATTTCTGTACTGTTTTTTGTATCAGCATATATATATATATATATATACAGAGAGAGAGAGTTAAAAAGAGAGAGAGAGTGTTAGAGAGAGAAGGGGGAGAAATGGGGAGTTTTAAGCATCTAATGTACTTTGGATTTTTCTCGAATATAACTGAAACGCTTTGTATAAGAATGGAATTGAATTTATTTTTATAAATTTAGCTAAGAGGTTCAAAAATAAATCTCAGAATTTTAATGTTTCAGAAAATCTTACATAAGTTTTATAAATATGGAAAGATAGAATAAAATGAGTAAGATACATATAAATAACTTGAAAACAGGCAAATTACCAGTTTTTTAATAGTTTTGAACATAACAATAACTTTCTAGTTAAGGAAACTACATTTTATATTATTGCTGTGGTTTTAGTTATACTTCAATACGTCGTACACTACTATAAAGCATAGATTTCATTTGAAGAATATCACTTTTACTTTAGACATATAGCAATTTAAAATTAATGATTAAATTTTGATACTAAGAGCATTCAGTAAAAACGAAGGAAACATTAGTACTTGCATATTGTTTTAACTTTGAAAAAAAATGCTTTTTAATTATGGTGACATATCATATGAACTGTTTGAAATAAGTTCTAATATCAATTAATTCTGCACATTACATATTATTTCCATTATTACAGTAAAAATCAAAAGAAAATACTCGAATTAGTTTTTCTTTCGTGCTACTGAACTACTAAATATAAGATAATATTTCGAAATATGTGAACGGTTCATATATTTTAGAGGAATTCGAAATTAAAATACCTCAAAATTTTTGCTTAGAATTCTAGTAAAACTCTATTTTAAATGGTGAAGTGATAACCAATTTTACATATCAAATTGGTAATAAAAGATTATTTGTTATACAATTTACCTTTAGACAAGTGCTCGAAAAACTATAAGAATTAATTACAATACATTCTGAAAGCCTTTGTCGATACAGAACGCTTATACAAAAGTAAATTTTAAAAATTCAGTTGCCCTGAAACATGAAAAATACTTATCAAAAAATTCAGAATATAGTTCGCTAAAAGTTTTGGAAAGTTTCAATCTTTTATAGTTGAAATATTCAAAATAATTATGAAAAAACGATATGCAATTGTAAGAATTGTGAAGAATAAAGAATGAATATTTTTGAAATGAATGCACAAACTTCACACATGTGCACACACGCACACAACAAAAAAAAGGAGATAATATCATGAAATAGATGAAATATATTACTTTGCATTTTTACATATACATTTATATATATATATATATATATATATATATATATATATATATATATATGAGTTAAAGCTTTTATGATGCTTAAGTTTGTCATACATTTTCCTGAATTTAATTAAACCCTATAACCGAAAATATATTAAAATATTTTGCAATTTAAAGTTATGCAAGTTACATGTACTGAATTTGTAAGTAAAATTAAAGAAATACATTATAATAGATATATATAATAGATATATATATACAATATAATAGAAATACATTATTCTTGATATAAGCAGATATATAAAGGCAAAATTTAAAAAAAAAAGTAAATTAATTGCAATAAAACATTGTAACCTCCCAATTTTCTTAACGTTTTGAACAGCTTAACATTTTTTCAGTCATATTTTAGGGAGAATGACTTATTCTGTATAAATTTTGGTAAAACATTAATTTATTGGATAATGTTTACCTTATACCTTTAATTAAATGTTGCCTTTGACTGATTAGTGTAGCACACACTTGACTTATAACGAGTTAGAATTTCAATAGATTTATGCCGTGTATTCATGTGTAGTTTTCCGCATTAAATTCATTACTTATGAATGAAGTCAACAGGAACTCAAACATACACAAAATAGTCCATGTATTCACATAAACACAAACACACGCACACACGCACACAAACACACACATACACACACACACACACACACACACATCATATATATGTAATAACCTGTATATATATATAATAATATATATATATATACTTAACCTTCCTAAATGGACACTTAGTCTCTTAAATTTTATGTTACATTTGATTTTTATATTATTTGAATGACGTGTTTCATGCTTTCATTCTATACAACTTAGAAATCTTAATATGATCTATTAATTTAAGAGAATGATTTGTGTCAAACAATAATTGAGTCATATTTATTGCTATCCCAAATATGTCTGCAAAATACAATTTTGTAATTTAGTATTATTATAAAATTACAAAGATGAAGAATATGAAAATTAAAATAATATATAAGTTATTAGAAGGATTGGTCTTAAATTTCAAAACT
>BMAW01039436.1:50776-70663 GCA_019974015.1 Nephila pilipes | reverse complement strand
TAATGCAGTATTTCAGATATTTTTGCTATGTCGTTAAACCTTAAAGTTACTGGTAAGATATTTGTTCTTTAATTTTTATTAGAGTTATTTATTTTAAAAACAAATTTTAAAGTACCTTTTTACTATATAACATATTGAATTACTCTAATCCTTAGTCCAACACAATGATGGCGTATCAAAGGTAACACCACTAGACGTCTTCGGAAACACGCATTCTCCATTCAGTCATCGTCTAAGTAGAGTCAACACGTAATAGACAACAAGCCGGGAGCGTATAATTAAAATAATTAAGTATTCAGATGTAGTTGCTTCCGGTATTTTCGAATTAAATGGTTTCCAGTGGATGCAAATTAATGATTTTGAGATGCAAATTGCAGGATTTTAAGACTGCATCTTGCCTCAAGTATTAGTCGACTTGAGGTCCAGAATCTGAGAAGAAATCGCTCGGACAATGCAGAAGAGTGCCGTTGTGTACAAGAAATTAGAAGTCCTTGGATCTGATTACTAGACACTCTTAGAATACTGAAATATCTTTGGAGATGGCTTTACTAACCATATTTACCTCTACATACTTTTATTGAGACCTTATTTTGAGTATTAAATAATATTAAAATTAATAAAAAGCTGACTGACAGGAAGTTTGCTTGCGTTTGAAGTTTACGAAATAGATCCTAAGATTGATATTAAGACCTCTAAGATTTAGAAAACGAAATTCAGCAACAAACAGTCACTAATGTAAAGATTTTTGATTTTTTGTTTTTTTACTAAATAAAAAAAAAAATCAAAGGAAAAAAGCGCAACCTCTTCTGTAATAAAACTTAAAGTAACACAAAATATGGTATTTCTTAATGTGGCAGGACATCCGGTTTAAACTAGATTTTCTTAAAGAATTCTGACACATTAAGCTCAAAGGGCTTCTCCTCATTGGTCTATTACACATTTAGAGCCTATTAACGCGAATAATCGTTTTAGAATAAAGAAAAGAAATTCATTGCAAACCAAGTCCATTTCATTTCCTTACATTAATTTTAAAGCTTTAAGAATTTTTTTTTTTCTTATTTATTTGAATTAGCCTGGATCTCACTTCATTTAAAGAAACATTTTTCAATTTTAAAAAATATTCAAATTAAAAGAATTTTATTCCTTTTTTAGAAATAATAGTCTGATTAAATATTTCAATATGTAATAATATCATCTTATTTCGGGAAAGTGCAAGGATAGTCCGCAACATTTCCAACTTCAACGTGGAGATGGCAGCCCTGTGGAGGTGGTCTGAAAAATCTCTGAACTAAATGGGAATATGGCAGCACTCGTCAATAAAAGCTAGGAATATGGTTGCGCCTCTTTAGACAGGTACTCACCAAAATTTCAGCCATTTTGGATGCGCAGTTCTTGTTTGACAATACAGTTATCTCCAGAGTTTAAAACATGATGTCATATTCACATTTTTTCTCAATTTTTATTGTTATTTTAAATGTTCATACCC
The DNA here is from genome assembly GCA_019974015.1 of Nephila pilipes. NCBI lineage: Eukaryota > Metazoa > Arthropoda > Arachnida > Araneae > Nephilidae > Nephila > Nephila pilipes. Next base: position 69,177 of record BMAW01039436.1, on the reverse strand, counting down.
TTCAGTTTTCCGTAAAATAAATTCGGGCAATGAAACTCGCTTTTACTTGCTTGTTAAACAGTGGCTGGTCTAACAGTTAATTCTCGAGCGTAAAGAATTTCAAATACAGTTATTAAAATTTCAAATTTGTGTACAAGTTACAAAAAGCAAAATTTGATTTGTTTCATTAATTTTTTAAAAAAAATTCTTGAAGAATTATACGTGGGTAGTCTGAAATGTTACCCACTCAAACTTGAAAATGGCAGAACTCGTCAATGAAAACTCTGGAATGTTTTTACTTATATTTTGATTTCCATATTTTCAGCCATTTTGGACGCACTATTCTTGTTTGACTATCGTTTGAGCGAATCCATATGAGTGTTTTTTAATCGAGTATCGAGCTGCCAGTAAATATTTGTTTTTCAAAAATAACACGCCTAATAAAATCAAAGATGAGTTGAACACTGCGTACGAGGACTCTGCACCAACATTTACCACCATGAAATTTTGGGCAGCTTAATTTAAATTTGGCCGTACCGGCTTGGGAGTCGATGAACGTTTGGGACGTTCAAAATCTGCAACCACTGGCGATAACATCGCTAATGTTCACCAAATGGTGCTAGACGACCATCGAATTAAAGGGAGAGAGATAGCAGAGACTATAATTATGTCCAAAGAAAGTGTTTGCCGCATATTGAATCAACATTTAGGCATGAGAAAGCAGTCCACTCGTTGGGTGTCGAGTTTGCACATGTTATATCAAAAACGTGTTCAAACGTACAATTCTAACGCTTTGTTGGCGCAGTACAGGTGTGGTAAATCAGAGTTTTGGTGCCTATTAATTACTGTAGATGAAACTTGGATGCACCATTATACGCCTGAAACAAAAATAAAGTATAAACATTGGACTGAGAAGGGAAAATCGGCTCCAAAAAAAGCAAAAAGATTTTTTTTTTTTTTGGGGGGGGGGGGGTTAAAACTGATGACGACTGTTTTTTGAGATAGTCATGGAGTTATCTTTATCGATTACCTTCAAGTAGGAAAAATGATTTCAGAAGCATACTACGCATCTTTACTTGAACATTTGAAGATAGAAAGTGTGGAAAAACATTTGTAGAAAGAAAATTCTGTTTCACTAAGTCTATGCGACCCCTCACACCTCAGGGGCTGCCGAGGCGAAAATAGACGAATTAAGGTTTGAACTGCTTGACCATCCTTTTTACTCACCAGATCTAGATCCAAGCAATTTCTTTTTGTTTCCTAATCTGACAAACGAGCTCAGAGGACAGATAGTTTCCTCAAATAAGGAGGCCAATATTTTCGTAAACAATTGTTTTGCAGAGAAAGACGCCGAGCACTGTTTGGACGGATTAAAGAGATGGGAGCATCCATCTCTTTAATCCAATGTGGAGACTATGTAAAAAAATAACAATAAATTTAAAGTAAAAAACGTCTTGTGTCTTTGTTAGATCAGAAACCTTTCAGTCAACCATAGTATTTATTCTAAGTATCTAAACGTGATAATCTAAATAAACTAATACATTTATAATATGCAGAACGTAATCAATTAATAGCACTGGATCAATAGAGAATACGTGTATAATTCGGAAATGATACAAAGAGAAAATTATAATATTATATATAAAAATGTTTACATCCATATTAGTGTAACTAATTCTATCAATAAATTTAACTATAAAATGTTAGATTTAAAAAGATTTTTAATAACGTTTATTATTAACAATTCACAAAAATTATTTGTGGAATATATAAGTACTTTTTGCTCTTAAATAAGGATTTCAATTTCTTTATAGGATTCAATAAATTTATTGTGAAATTAAATATAATATTCATTCTGAATGAAATTCCTTAAAAGAAGTAACAATTTGTTTAATAAGCGTCCATTTGTTTATTCGTTTCCAAGCAAATCATTTTTTATAGCATGCATCTTTGTAGATAATATGAGGACATCCAAAAAATAAGTTTTGTATCATTTTTATAGGAAGAAGAAGAATTATTTATTCAATCTGTACAAGAAGACTTAATAAATTTCATGAAAAATATTTAAAAAAATTACGAGTATAATAAAGTTCTGTCTTGGGATGTAGATAAGCTATAATAATAAAATAATATTTTTTTAAAAAAATTTCAACTATATTGAGCATAAATAACAAAATTTTAACTACATATGTATTCAGTTTATTTTATAAGAAATAACTCTAATAAAAATAATTACTTTAAGGAAATATTTAACTGGAATTAAATTATACGAAACAATATTTCTTCATATAATTTAATTCCAGTTAAATTATACGAAGAAACATTTTCTTTCTTTGTTTTCATCAGGAGAAAGTTAAAAAATTGTATTTCCATCCGAAAAGAAATTTCTTTTTAAGATGAATTGAAATTTTTCTGTATACTTGCTAGATAATTTTATCTTTTTAATACTCTCTTTGATAGTTTTTAGTCAATGTAGAAACTAAGTAAATGTATATACTAAGTAATGCAATTCAATACTAAGTAATGGAGTCAATGTAGATACAAAGTAAAGCAATTCTCGTGAACGATTTAAAAAGTAAGGCGTTGTTAATAATTGCAACATTTATCATCTAGAGACTTATATGAAAGAAAGGCACGAGTAAAACTACTTGGAACTAGAGCCTCTTGAATATATATGTACTATAAAAATTTGTCCACCAAGAGGAAAGAGTGGGATTGTTGGTATGAAGATAAATGTCAGGCAGACATGTAAATGATTAGAAAGTCAGCTTGATTTCGCATTGCGTAATACCACCAAAGGGAATTGAACTTCGTTAACCTTGGATTATAAAACAGGTAAGCACAGCCTGTTTGCGTGAATGGAATCTCTTGCAGAGGCACGCTTTTTTATTAGAGATACCATTGCCACCATCGGAGAAAATATAAACAGCTGTTACAGTTCGATAGGAGAAGAATCTTAGGGATGATGAAAACCAGCTGGTGAGTTCGGTGAGCAGCTTGCCACCTAGGCTTTTCTGACTTTACTGTGGGGAGGTGTTGGAACCAGTGGACAAGAGAGATGTCCCTTTCATTGAGACCAGGTTCAGGACACACAAGACATTCCAATAGACGAGAAGGTTGTTACGACCCGCACTCATAGCGCTAACTGTCTCATTGTCCACCATCCAAACACAGGCAGCACCTTCACTACAGGCCTCTATGTCACCCTCGCAAGGCGCCAGGATAAAGGACAGTTGCTGTAGCGGCTCTCATTAATTGTACTGCCATTAACAACTCCTCATCGTCGCCTCCATTTGGAGTGGTATCGCCCTCGAAGGGATTGGATTACAACCGAATGGAATTGGGTCGTCTTTAGTGATGAATCCAGATTCAATTTAGGCAGTGATGACAATTCTGTATGAGTGTGGAGGCCCCGTGGTGAGTGTCTCAATCCTGCCTTCGCTGTACAGTGACGCACCGCTTCAACAACAGGTGTGATGGTATGCTATATCGTCGCATACAATACACGGTCACCCCTAATATTGATCCACGGCACCCTGACAGCCCAGAGGTACGTGCTTGATATTCTTGAGCCATATGGACGTGTGACATCCTCTCATGGTAGTATTCCCAGGACCTATTTTTGAACAGTACAATGTTCACCCACATAGAACAAAAGTTTCATAGGACTGACTCCAGTACATTTTCACCCTTTGCTCGATCCCCAGATTTGTCACCGATCGAGTATAGTTATCTGGGATCATTTAGGACTGCAAGTTGGACAACCTACGAGTTTGGTCAAATTAAAGGCACGTTTACAACAACCGATGAATAAGATGTCACAGTACATTATACGGGGCTTGTATACTTCAAAGCTCTACCGTATCACATCAGGCATTCATGCTGGATGTAAACCTCCATTTATTTGTAATGTTTCCTATAGTAAATGATCATTTTGCTTTGATTTTATAAACACTTATTTAGATCCTCGTTGTATTTACGTATGTAGAATTTCATTTTATTCTAACAACTCTTCCCTGGTAGCTCACATAATATATATTTTCTAAATTTTATTTTAATTTTTAATTAAATTAATTAAGTGCTATATTTTTTTTTAAAAAAAAATTCTTTTTAGATTTAGTAATGAAATAGGTTGATAGAAGGCATTGCTTTATTTTGGTTTTCTTGCATTTTTAAATAGAAGAAAATTATTTTCGTCATTTAGGATTTCTTTTAACAATTTTCTGATTTCGTAAGGATTTTTATTTGTGATATTTAATTCAATATTCAAAGTAATTTGAGCTATCATGTGACTATTGACTGGTTCTTTCTAGAATTTATTATTGGCATTTTAACAATGTCTTAATATTTTTTTTCACGTGGAAAGGTTGTTTGGAATTTTATTACAAGGCTTTTTTGACTCATTTCTTATGCTTTTTGAAGTATTTATATGACTTGAAACAAAGCATTCATGGGTTATATAATAGGGAATAAATCTTTTTCATAAATTTAATTTGCTTCTTTTCTGTAATTTTATAAATTTATATTCAGTTCATTCAATGAATGTAATTTCAATACACGCTGAGTGTTATTTTTGAAAAATCTTAATTTTTCTTTTGCTTTTTTTACTATTTTCTTTCCTTTTCAGCCTTTTAATTTAAAAAGATTTTTAGGAGCTTTTCTGTGTGTTTTCTTTTTAATTTAATTTTTTGGATTTTATTTTTTAGATTTTCTTAGGAGTAGCTTTATGATACAAGTGCATGTAGTTAGTCGAAATGCGTCATGGACTCAATGCAATATTCACAGGCAAGCATTGGTATCAAAATCAGTGCTAGATAATTTTAAAAAATATTTTGTACATCACTGTTAAATTAGTGAACTTAAAAAAAAATCAAGACCGTTACTGTCGAGTTCTCCACCAATGCTTTGTAGAGTGAAAATTACTCGTTTAGATGTTTTCTATCACCTCTTAAACTTTTGCCCATGTGTTTTAAAACACCCTATATATTTAACAATAGCAATTTTTGTTTCTTATCAAAAGTTCATTTTTGACCCATAAAACGTCCTTCGAAAAGAACGTGAGATGATCCTCTCTAGCAAAATTTAATTGCAGTGATGAGTTAAGGATGAAAGGAGGAAGTGGGTTGCTACAGATTTGGCTTCTAAAAAGTGGTCGCAAAGCTTAAGAGTTTGAGAAACATAGCAGTATGTTTTTCTAATTTTTGAAACCGAAGTCCTTTTTTGCACTATTAGTTCTTTGTTTCCTGTTATAATGTTACGGAAATTTCCCGAGTGTGTGGGGAGGGAATATCTATATCAACTCTGTGGATAATGACAAATGACGATTAATCGTAAATCTTCAGGACAAGTCACAGGTAGCACAACTTGGAAAATAACAGATACACTGCACTTGAGCAGTTTGGTGACACAGATACAGGAACAAAACACACGTTAAATTGCAATCATTTTTATAACACAGCACCGTTCAGCTCACCAGCTCATTACTTCAGCCTCCGCAGCAATATTCTGCACTTACAGGACAGGTTCCGACGATTTCCAGCAGATGCATGTTGTTCCTTCGCAAATTCACCGGGAGCGCTCCATTTCAAATTCCAACAGCTTTCAGTCCATCCCAGGATTGAATTCCTCAACAGAATCTCCAAAGACAGACTCCAACAGTTCATATAGATTCATGCCGAATCTCCAGCAGATTCACTCCGCCACGATTTCCTGATCAGTCTACAAAGCAGACTCCACAGACAAACTGATTCCGTACGCAGGCTGACTCCTCCGCCAGACTGATCCATCGACTGTAGCTCTTGGCGTATTCATACCTTTTATCTCCAGGCATGACGTCACACAAGCGAAATTCACGAAAAGTGTATATTTCTTCCCCGTTTATTTTTCGTCTCTGTTCCAGCACTTTCGAGTACTCTGCATTTGTCGCCAAAGTCTCCAAGTCACCAAATGGTCGCCAAATCCATCGTCAAGGTGAAGAGATCATTGCTTAAACTCTATTATATTGTGACATCTCTGTAAATCCATCTTTTTTTTTTCTATAAGAGAAGCGCTGCACCAACTCATGTTCGTAACAATACGATATTTTGTAAGAACACAACAACTGATTTTATCTTCTTTTTTGACTATTTTCTTTTCTTAATTGTTTACTTCACCTCAAATTTTGAGGTTTTATGGATAATCTGATATTTTTTAATATTTAGTCAGCACATAATTGAATTTATATTTCTTATAAATCATATGCAGTTATTTAATAATTTTAAACATTATTTCTATTTTATTGTAATATCTATGTAATTTAGTATCAGCTTACATATATGTTGTTCTGTTCATATATTATACATCATGCTTATATATATATACATTTAAATTTCGTAATTTTTTTAAATGCAATATAATTTTGAGAGATGTTGTCATTTAACGAGAGTAAGAAAGAAAAAGAAGAGGAGTATGTGTTTGCTAAAAGTGACTTCTTCAGATTATATTCCTTTAACGTTCTTACATCAGAAAACCTGCTATTGGTCAATAAGAATACGAATAATTAAAGCACACTTCACTATGGTTCGATTTTGTAATAGGAGAAGAGAATCCTAACGAAACCAACAGATGCCTTATGGAAAAATTTTGCAGTCTTGTACAAAGTTAAATTATCATCGCTTAAAAGGTAATTGAACTTTATGATTAGAAAATCAAAACTTACTGGTTTCACTGTTATAAATTGTACTTATGTGTTGAAATAAAATAGAAATTATCGTAATTGTACACCAAATTTTAACCAACCTACACAGTTGTATCGGGACAGGAGGTGAAAAATTTATTTTTAAAGGTAGTATTACCTTTTAACTAAGAGAAAAAAAAGAGAACTTTCTTTCTTTATCTAACATTTTAAACTGAAAGAGGAAATATTTTTCATTTAACATTTAATTTGAATTTTTTTAATGTTGTGAAATGCATTCCGTTGAAAAGATGTAAAATATATAATTATTCTGTCTAACTTTCATTCCTTCTATGCAAATGATATTCATAGGTTTGTAAAATAGTATTTTGAAATAAGGAAATAGATTTTGGTACGAAAAGTAGTTTGGAAGAAACCATATAAACTCTCCTTCGTCGAATTCCTATTTATATCTAGTCGGTGTTTTTCGAATTGTGAGTAGCACTTTTGTGGGTTTAGTGAAGGTAGTTGCGATGATTTCTTTCAATATTTTCGTAAACAGCTTTGTACAGATTTCTTTACTAAGAGAAATCAGCAAGTCTTGCTTCCTTTAGGTATTACTTGAGTTACCTGTTGCAATAAAGGAAACCACAAGAGCGCATATTTGCTCAAAAAATGAACTGTAGCAAAATTATTTTTGTCACTAATTAAAACGCCTCGTAAAAGTATTATTGAGCTATTTTTAACTATCGCACGCTGAACAATTCTAGAAATTATGCAATTTTTATGATTCATTGATATAATGAATTATACATGTGCCATATGTCCTTTAATTGCTGATTTTTAATACAGAAATTATTTGAATTAATGAAGAAAAGACTATACAATGTAGCATTTTTTTTGTTTTTGTATTTATTTGGTTTGTATTAACGTAACTTTAAAGTAAAACAACGAACTGTGTGTTGAAAACAGATTTGTAATTAAGATTCGGGATCAGATGTTGATTGCTACATATAAGTCAATATATTATTAATGACGTAATTCTTCTCTATGATTTCCTTTACTTTCTATTCTAAATCTTATTTATATAATCACAAATACATACAGTCAAATGAAGAGAAAGACAGATGATAATCAAGCTTTTTTTATTGAAATTAAGAGTATTTAAAGACTATTTCGTATCTTACTCTCTGAGAAGATAACGTTCCTAACTCCTCTGATCTGACGTCTATAATAAGATGCATCTTTTCTTTACCAACCCACCCGAGTTAGAGTCCTTAAGCGAACAACAGATGGGGACTCGAGTTGTTTAACCTTCGTCGATCCCATCTCGACTTACTCCAAAGGCTCCTTTATCATCTACTACCGATGTCTCACTTGTTACTTTCAGCTCACAATCTTCATCACCGACGAATTACCGATCTCCGTATTAAACTTTTCATAGCTTATATATGATTTTTCGCAAATTTATTCATTATATTTCACTAAATCTAATATACTCTACATAAATCACATTTCATTTCTTGGTGTGAATCTAATTCAAACGCAATTAGAGAAAGAGACGCACATAATTACATGAAAAGAAATTCACGAAAGATCATATGTCACAACCGAATTTCCTCACAAAGTCGCAAAATAGCCTATTTTATTTTAACGCGTAAAGATCTGCGGTATTTCAATCGATGATGTTTTGTAGAAATCGAATTTGAACTCGAAACGTAACTCAAAACTTTTTACTGCAATTCGTGTAAAAAATTTAATTTTAACGAATAAAATAGGAGCAATAATCTATTAACTTCAACTCTAAATAATTCATTTTATTAACACTTTTTACCTATTACTTGAGTGAGGGACAAATTTACTAAAAATGTTTAAAATATTTTGATTTGAATGAATATGTATATTTCCGTCTTTGGGAATCAATACAGAGTCTTTCCTCAAGATTTTGCTCTCAAAAAGGAAAAGAGAAGGGAGGTGGAGGATAACGAAAAGCTAATAAAGATAAGACTTGAATCATCGTGATACTCGCTTATATTGAAATTAACAGGAGCGATTCCCAGCAAAAGTAATAATATTTAAACCTGTTATACATAGACAAGAAGAATTCGAATCGGGAAGAGGTATTTAGTAAGCTAAGGCAAAACTTTATTATTTGAATATGAAAAAGGATTTAATTGAGTTAAGAGGAATTAGAGAGATATAGAGAAAGAGTGATCTTGTATATTCTGTGTTGATAGTTAATAAAGTGTGTTGCCATATTCTGAAGTATCTTCAAATGAACTTTTGAAGGTATTGATATTTAATTAGACTTTAAGAGGGCTGGGTTATTAAATAATGAAGGTCGGCCTTCATAAAGTATACGTATACATGCAAAGATGAAACTAGGAGATGGGATTTGCTTTTAATCAGCATTGCAATTGGCAATTATATTGACTGCAATAAATACGTTCGTTGTTTCTATGCATGTAAGAGATATGACAAACAGTATAAAAAAGTTGTATAAAGAAAGTCTTTTTCTAAAGGAATTTGAAAACTGTTGACTAAAACGAGGATAATACGAGGATAGAAAAATACATCCCATTTGATATGGATAAGAAACTGGCAATTTTAGTTGGTTAAAAACCAGAGAAAATGAGAAAGCCTAAAATGAGAATATGCAAAGAATGCGATCTATATATATAAAAAGCGATAAACGCAAACGAGGTGTACTTCATACTTAGTTTTCCTTACCGAAGAGCATGCAAATGTGTAATGTAAACATGTCATTAAAAAGTATGAAGGTTATTGAATGGAAAGCGAAAAAATGTATAACTAAAATAATTCTATTACTTTCCAAGCTTTTAAGTACTTAATAGCTCGTATACAAAGAAGAGATAGAATGGTGGGAAGAGGGAAAGAGAAAAAAGAAAAGTTTGAGGTGGGGGGGAATTAAAAATCGTATGAAAATGTGTTTTTCTTTTTATATTAATATCGCAAAAACAAATGATACAAAGCCATATAAAAATATTTGGTATGACATAGAGTAAAAATGAAGGACATGGGCTTATAGACTCTTACAAGTAAAACGTATTTTTTTTCAATTGGGTAGTGGAAAGATATCCACACACTTGTTACATTTCTTGACATAGCTTACACGAATATCTATAACTTAATCAAATTCCAATATTGCAGTTAAATTGAAATTGAATCAGTGTACGTTGCGCAAAATTTTTTAAAGTTCTTGTCATTTAATCAAAAATTTATTAATGGTCAACGATGCGACTAAGGAAAGAAATAGAAAATACTTAAAAGTTTAGGTATTGAGTTATTTCCCCGAATTGCTTTTCAAGATGGAAAAATATAAGGAATTTTTAATTTCAAACTCATGTATGCCTCATCTATGATGATTTGGTCCGTTTATAAGAGCCTTTTTATTTATAGATTTATCAAATAGCTCCATCATTTCCATACATAATTGCACGGATGACTAAAAAAGAGGACAAGTTTCCAAAAATATGGCAAATTAGACCAATAACTGCGCAATATATCCATAGAACGTAAAAAATAAAATAAAACGCCTCACTTCATATAATAATGCAGTAGTCTTTCCGTCCTTGAGTGGAAAAATAATAACATTCAGGGAATATTTCCTACTTTCCACACACCGCCTGCAAACCATATTTTTTTGGAACCTTATCCTTTTATTTTCATCTACCCATTTTGTTGTAAACGTTCTCTGTATCACAAACTACTTTCTACAGTTGCAAAGATTGGTCTCTCTAATACCATAGACTAATCCAACATTTCCTGGTTTCCATTCTTCCTACTTTTCACTCGAGTTTCAAAAAAAAAATATCTTTATACATCCTCCTGTAATAAGTTAAATTCTTGAAATAAGTAAGACACGCCTGTTCCATATGTTTTTAATCATATTCCAATCTGAAAAAGAATGATTTAAAAATAATAGTTTCAGTAAAAAAAAATTATGTCTACATATTTGTAATGGTGTGAATGAAAACGTGTTTTGTTCTCAGTATTTTATAAATTTCTTTAAAGAAACAAGAAGTACAAATGCCAATTTATCCAACTTCTATTATAATGCATGATATTACCATAATCAGACGGTAACTCTATATACTCTTAGACAAAACTCGAACTATAGAATAATAATTTTTCTATAATTCTATTTTATACAAACTGCAGTTATGGAAAAGGTTATTATAAATTAGAAAGTGATTTATTTAAAGAAATGTAATTAACTGTACTACCTAACGATTTATATTAAAAATACAAAAGTAATCCGCAACACGATATCTTAAATTTCTCTTATTTCTGCAATTTTAAATTATTACCTAGATCTTTACTCGAAAACAACGATACAAATCAGTATATTTTTCCTCAAAAAATTAATTAATTCTTTTTCTAATTCATAGGAATTGCTCTTGTACTAGCAATGAGAAATTTCCGCCTTGTTTACCACTTGTAATTATTCCTTACAAAATTCTTAAATTTCGCAAACTTCAAGTGAAGTCAGAATACTCGGTTCTTCCCTTAACTGTGTTGTCAAGAGTGCAACAGATTCCACTTTGAATAGACTCAGTGCTTGGGTAACGATTTCTTAATAATGAAAGTTTCCCAATTAATTTTGAACTAGTATTGATTAAGAAATGTCCCTCCATTATTTACAAAATTACTTTCAAGAAACCCGATTTCGATCCCTTTCAGATTTCAACGGAACATTAAACAGGAATAGACTATAATTAATCATTGGCTCATGCATTCGATAAAGCACTAAATCAAGAGGCTAGACGTCATTTAGACTTGCCTAATTACTTCTTAGGGTACACTGATTTCAACTGATGTTAAAAGATTCCGAAAACACTAAAACTGTTACAAGGCTGCTCGTTAATTGAGAATTGATTTTTACATTGTAACCGACGGCGAAGAAGCTCTGGGATCTACTTTCCGGTGGATTTAATTTGAAACATTGAATCTTTCCGCGATCTTGTTTCTAGAAAGAGTGTGCTCTTTTAATGTGATACGTAAAGGAAATGACATTAATTGTTGAAGTTGTATCAAATACGAAACTGTGATTTTATTTTGTTTAATGCTTCAACTGAAAGAGAAAAGGCTGTGGAATTTTTATTGGTTCTAGTAGTTGCATTGTCATTCTACACACGCCTACACCATTGGTTTTAAAGTAACACGTATAACTAACGATATTTTATTAGATTCTGTACTTTACATTATCAAAATTTCATTTAGGAAAAAAAAAACTTTAATGTGTTTCTTAACATATATTGCAATATTTTAATCGAAGATATGTTAAGAAGTAATCTCATTAGTTAGAACTATATGTTAGAAAATAGTACTGTACTATTGAGTAAAATGATATGTACCAATCCATAAAAATAAAGATATAAAAGTTGTAAACAAAGAAAAATGAATAAAAACAAATATTTATATTTAACTATAAAGAAAAATATTATTGCAATAGAAAATTCCAAAAAAATAAATTAAACGAAATAATAAATTAATTATATGAAAATTATCCGAAAAAATGAAAAATTTAAAAACTGTGTATGTGTTTGACAAATATTTTATTATTTTGCCTTAATTATCTCCATTAACCTGAAAAGATATATACTTGATAAAGGTTGAGCTGAATATATTATTAACCAATTAATTGATTCAATTTTTTCAAAAATTAAATCATAAAATGTTACAAACCTTTGCGCATTTTTGTTCATTTTACATTTGTACGCAGGAAAATTTTATTAAAATAATTATTTACAATAATTAAAAACATTTAGAGTAATTTTTTTCTACAAATAAAATATTTTTCCCCAGGAAGTTGTCTTTAATCCTTACATAATCACGTAACAGAAAAAATGAATTATCAGTGTCGCATAAAAGAAATAATTAATTTACTATTATTTTTCATTACAATTACTACAATTGCATTGACTTATCCTTGCATTTTCTTGCTTGTCCAAAACGACTAAATTGGTAATCAAATTAGAAAAGTTTCTAGCAAGACATTGAAAATAACAGAAAAATCAGATAGCTGGTAGGCGGTTCAAACAAGGCTAATGAATAATTCCTATTAGTAATATGAAATGATTCAACAGAATGTAGCAAAGAATAGGGCGAAGAAACCGCGTGGTCATGGCCGTGAGCTCAAGACCAGCATTCCTTCTGTCGTGTCATGAGTTTCAAGTCCTGATGCTCCTAAAGACCCTTTCATGCTGCGGGTTTGATGTACGTCAAATATTTCGAGGTTGAATGTCCCTACTTTGGAATGGTGAGAAAGTTTGAAGAGGAGAATGCAGCTCCGGTTTCGTCACTTGATCGCATTCAAAATTACGACATCCCTCCAGTTGTATACCGTCATCGTCAGTAGTCCTCGAATTACTTATAAGTGCTCCGTTAATAAAAATTAAATGAAATCATCGAGCCTTGATGCAACTAAACTCTATTATGTAGTGGAAATGGGATGTTGGGAAAGAAGAGTCGTCTTCGTCACTTGACCTATGCTCAAAATTCTGAGGTACATCGCTATTAGCATTCGTGTAGCTTCTGAGTATGATATTGAGAAACTATCATTTAATGTATTGAAAGATAATCTGTGTAAAATATTTTTTTTCCCTATTTTAACAACACCAGTATCATAAATATTAAGAGTTTAAATTCATTCAAATCGAAACAAAATGACATAAATGCTTTGAAACTCTCATAAATAAAAAAAATTATTTCTGAAATATATTTATTATAAAAGTATTGAATAAAAAGAAAAGCTGAAAACACTTTAATGAGACATAATGACACATAATTGAAGTTATTAAGTACATCCTTTCTATATCTTTATTCCAAATAGACAATTCAGAAAGAAGCATCAATGATTTTTCTTTATAATACAAACGATTTCGAAATGTTTGCATCGATAACTTTTTCTAGTAACATTTTATTTCTTTGAACATGTTCATTTTTCTTATTTACAGATTTTTTTTTTTATAAAAAATGTAATGTTACTGAATAATAAATTCCATTTACGTCTAAAAATGGTTTCTTCTATTTTCAGGTTATGTTTCTCAAGTTTTATTTCTTTATAAACATTCGACTTTGAAGACAAATCATTTAATAAGATATACTTCTATCTTTAATTTGGAGAGAATAATAATATCAATTTTATGATTCATATTATTGTACTTAATAACTACATCTGGCAAATGTTAAATAGATATTTAAGAAAAAAAAATGTTCGATTATCTTAATAAATATATATTAAAGAATATTCTATTTCCGGAAAATTATTTTTCTCTTGTTTGAAGAATCTTCTTTAATGGTATAGTAGAGTCTTATTAAGTTAGACTTTTTAACTCAGATCTCCAGGTAACCAGGATTGGTTGGCACAAAGAAATTTTATTATTTAGTGATACATTGTCTTATCAGTTTGAGAAATGATAGTCTAATTTCTATAATGATATTTATTAATTTCTTTCCTGAAATCTTCTAATAGCTATGAATGTATCAAAGAAAGAGAAGGGAAATTTACAAACAAACGAAAAAATAAATTGTAATTACAACTCTGAATACCAGTGACAAATGTATACAGTGATTCATTGTTTAAATGTAAAAAGCAATAAAACAACTTTAAGCACACTTCTGTTGTTCGTAAAGTAGACGGCTTTATCTTCTGTAAGAAATTCATACTCGATTTGTTCAATGTAAAGATTATTTTCTGCAAGTATATTTTATTTTATTACATTTCCTTTCACTCCCCGGCTAAAATTTAAAAAAGTTACTACGCTGACATTATTGATTATTTTTATCATGTTTCTATAGAAGATAATGTCTGGTAAATTTATATATGTTAACTCATAAGAAGCTCATTCGAAAAACAACATAAAGGCGCTTTATTATCGTGTATCACATAATCTTAGTTGTCACATGCCTGACTGAAAGGTGAAATGATGCATATGTGTATAAATGTCTTTCAATATACAAACTATATTTTAGATTTAAAATGGATATTTATGTTTAACTGTGCTCATAAATATTTTAAAAATACTATTTATTATATCTGAGAAATATTTGTTGGAATTTCAGATAGAGTAAGGATTCATATAAGTATTACTTTTGTATTAAAGAATTTTAATGTCCGTAATACCAATAACAAAACTTTATGCTTCCTTTTATTAAGCAATATTGCGTTTTGCTTCTTAAGTCTGGATGATGCCAATAATTATCATAATGGAAATTAAAGAAAACAGTTCCATTAGATTTGAAACTAGATTAAAGTAATCTTCGAATATTTTAGATCAGTCTAGAGCTGTTCCTTAATCCAATAAAATAAAATTTAATTATTTGAGCAAAATTGAACGATAAAAATATATGTAAAGTTTCTCTCTTTTGTTACGGAAAGCGGAAAAAGAATTTTTTAAAGTTTCTTTTATTTTGCTTCAATACAGCTTCGTACTTAACTTTTGAGGTATAAACAATAATTTCATTAAGTAAGTATAATTCTCTTTCAACAGAAGCCTTAAGGAAATAAATTTATATTTACCTAAAAAATATAATTTTTACTATCATTGATAAACGAAATTAAAGTATTAAATTTGTGATAAAGCATTACATTCGAAATTCTTTTAATTTTACATGTTTTCCCCCAATTTTGTGAAAAGTAAGTTATTCCCCTTCGAACATTTCCATATAAAGAGCTCTATTTATTTTCCCATTTTCCCTCGCAGTACTTTATTTTCTGTCCTTTCCAAATATTTCAAAAAAAAGCCCCTTATGTTCCATTACGAAAGTTCCAATGTCATTGGTTCCAATGTTTTGCCTTCAGATCCAATATTCTAGCTTTTTTCATGCGACCCGGCTGAAGCGTGCTGATGAGTAACTATCTCCACATTCTGAAAAAAACCTGTCTTAGAAATTGTCAATCGATGCATTTCACATGTAATATTCCAAACTCAGTAATGACAAGAGACAAAATTACACTCATTGAAAATGCCTTTGAAATGTAGTACATTACGACAGAGGTTTTTTTTTCTTTGCATCGAAAGCACATAGAGAAAAAAAATGTTTTCCAAAACAGTTATTCCGGATTACTAAAGGTTTCTGACCTCTTCAATTCCTAAATACTTTCCGGCATATTTCCTTCCAGAGATCTAGTTTCTGAATCCATATTTTATTTCGTTTTTTGAAATTGTACGGTAAAATGGAAAGAAAACATGAAAATAAATATTTTTGGAAGATATTCAAAATGAAATGTAATCTCACTAGCGACATTGTGGATCACAGCCCATGTTTATTTTTATTTTATCTGGGTTGAAATACGAAACTTCTTTTCTATAAATACGCCTGCCGTTGTGTCAGGTTCATCTCGTAGAAGTAGTATTTTATCCGAAAGTATTCATATTTTTAAGTAGGAAGCTGTTCAAAATGTTACGAAATGTCGTCTGTAAATATGAATCTCTTTTATAGAGTGAAATTATTCAAAAGTATGATTAAGGGTTTTACTAATAACCCTTTTTTGTATTTTCAATAAACTTTCGTCTGGGAATTTCTTGATTAGAATGTATTTATGTAAACTGATTGTTCCTGAGATCATTTAAATTTTCATTGAATACTCACTTAATTAATACTTCCTTCCTTGCATAAAATTTTAAATCATTTTATGATAATTAAATTCATTAAATGAATTTTAATGCAAAAAAATTTCATTTACCAAATAAAAAAGAAAAATATTCAAAATATGAAATACATTGATTAAAATTCTTTAATTTTTTCCAATGTGAAATAATCAATATGTCAAGAATTATTTCCAAAGATGCTACCCCTAAGACAAAAATATTTACTATCAATACCAACTCTACAAATAGGATCGAATTCCGTAAGTGTAAAGTACAATTTATATGCTAATTTAGAAAAAAATACTTCAAAATTTGGGGAACTTGTTAAAATAAAATATACATGACGTGCTTCTTTTGTCACATCACCAATCAATTACGCTCTCTGAACATCATAGATTTTCAACTAGCGTAACTCTTGTAACAAGAATGTTCATGGCATCAATAATCAATTAGTTCTTTTGATTAAATATTTAATTAAATACCTGAAACAAACACTTTTAATAATCAACCTTTTGTTTGATTAAATATTTAATTAAATACCTCTGAAACAAAAATGGTAACTTACCAGCAATCTTAGATGCTTAGGTTTCAGAATTTTACAATAACTATTGTTAAATTATCTACCTGTAATCGTAAATGGCAAATAGCTTAGAAAATCATTCATATTGCATCTACAATGTTTTATTTCTGTTTCTAACTTATAATTTCTTATTAAATAATATCAGAGGTTGATCAAGAGTGTTCCTTGTTATGTTAATATTGTTGTGGTTTTGTTTGAAAAGAATATTTTGTTATTTCAGCTGAATTAGCATAAAAATTATAAGGTGCATAATTATTAATTTTAAAGATAATTTAGCGTGGTTATGTGTATTACAAACTATCTATCTATATATTTATACAAACCAATATTAAAATTACCAAATTTCAAAAAAAAAAAAAAAACAAGATGCAATAAAGAACAACCTATAGTACAAAAGATGAAATCAAATAAAAAATACAGAGGGACAAAGAGATATTCTCTGTCTGCAACTAATGAAAGCATAAAAAAAATTTCCGAATGTATGCCATATGGAATATAAATGCGAAATTACTCTCTGAGATTGATGTAAGATTAGTTCGAACTTGAACACATCTTTAATAGTGGTTAGATAAGAATTATTTTCTGATTATCGTTTATAGTGAACACGTGACAGTATGTTACTCAGGTGGTATAAGAATCTTGCAATTTGATCGTTCATAAAGGAAAAAAAAAATATTTCGATTTTCCATTATAACTCTTAACTAAGTGAACTCTATTTGTGAAAGATCAAATACGTGGTAGTAACGAACCCAGGACGTCACAAAATTTCCGACTTCAGCTAAGAAACTCGCATGAATCGAAAAATACTCTATGTTTCAATTTGTAGTGACAAAATTAAAATTCGCTGATATGCGATAGATTTGGAGATGTTTTATTTGCAGAAAGAAGCGCAGTTCGCCACAACAATGCCTCCTCTAATATGTTTTTAAGAACATCGTTATAATCGTTATATACTAAATTAAAAACTGAAATTCACCTTCGTGTTTAGCCTACTTGTATAAGCAACTTTGGAAAATGAACGTAGGCTTTCTGGAAGAAGCAAATTTGATACCACAAAACTGACAGACGTTGATTAAAGTATCTTGTATTACCAATCGTAGAAAAGTTGATACATATTTAATTCAATATTTAGACTTAAGAATATAGTATTTTAATTCATGATTGATTACGTTAGATAAGCAATGAATACATTTATAAAATATCTGGAACACTCAAGAAGATTGTTTCCCAAAAGGTAATCCATGTGGGGTTTTGAAAATAAACATTAATATGAATTTTATTATGTTAAGATTGAAAGACATCGTAAAGAAAAACTAGAATTTTTCTTAAAGAAATCTCCACGGAGACAGCTTCTTATAATATTTTCTCCTCAAAGAATTCCTTACAATTTCTTTGGAGAGCTAAAGGAACTTCTTACGAATCATTGTAACTTCGAAATCAAAGATGAAATCAGGGAGATAGCTTCTATAATCTCATTGATCCGACTCCAAGGAAACCACCTCTTTGAGCCATCTGTGCGGATTGATCAGAAGTTTTTGACAATTCCCGAGAACCGGAAAGCAACGGATTTTCT
>BMAW01039436.1:29424-44079 GCA_019974015.1 Nephila pilipes | reverse complement strand
ATATATATATATATATATATATATATATATATATATATATATATATACATAATATATATATGGGATCTAAAACCTGCCGATCAACCATCCCGGAAGACAGCCATGATGTTTCCAGAGCGCCACCTAGAGCTTCGAGAGAGATTCCGAAGAGTCAGAAGAAACATAGAAGGAGAGGGAGGGAGACGCTGAATAGGACGATTCTATGAAATTGTGCAGGACATTAAAACTATGATTACATGAGTTTAATCAATTTGTTTTGTGTTTTAATGTTCTGTCTTACGTTAGCAAATAAACTGCATGTGTGTGTAATAAGTTGTTACTTTGAATCTTTACGCACATCACATATATAATATATATATGTAGAATCCTAACTACAGAAATAGGGTAGATGGCTCGTTTTAATTATGTCTAGGGGTTTTCTGGATTCAATAACAAAGCGGAATTTTAGAAGATGACATTTAACTAAACCATATATTATTGTACAGTATTTACTAAGTTGAAATAGAACTATTGATTATATATTAAAGAGCTATTAGATCGCACGTCTTTCTCTGTTGGTCGCACTCTTTCGTCTAGCTTGCGCTTTTAACCAAATGAACAAGAGGCGCCATCTAGAGTTGGAAGGCGTCTCAAAATGTAAAGATCCTACAGCTCGGCCACTCCTGAGCGTCGATGACCTCAGCGACATCTGGTGATGATCTTACAATCTGATAGAACACAAACTTACAGCTATAAAAACTACGAAATATAAATATTATAAAAGAAAACCTTAAAAAAAATCAAAAGGATTTGCTATTGAGAACATAAGGTTATCGAATTTTATCTACCCAGGGGAGAAGTATTTCATTAGATCAGCAGAGGTGGTAGTTACATTCGGGCCTGCGTGATCGCCTACTTTCTCTATCACATTTGATCTCTGGGCTTAATTTTAGCAACTCGATATGGTCCGAAAAATTCAGGTCTGAGTTTGAGGCTTACACCAAATTGTGTACAATGGACCGCTATTAAATCATCAATCTGGTTCTGGGAAGCCTTTTTTTCTCTTCTTATTATATATTCTTTGGTTCTCTGACTTAATTTCTTGAATACTTCCTTTTGCTTCAGGGCGAATGCTTTTTTTTTTCTGATCTTGATAATTTTTTACCTCATATTTGTGGAACTCGACACCCTCTTCGGTAAACTTTAAAGAAGCCTATTCCAAAATACATGTGCCTATGATAGCTTCAAAGTTAAGATGCTCAGTCGACACGACATGCCATGTTAAGGAATAATGGTCTTCATCTATAATGAAGTTATGTTCAAAAGAACCTTTCGTCAACATTTGAGATTTACCGATTCTGGATAGAATATTACATTTCTTAGAAAACTTTTGTTGGTAGACAATCTTTGTACTTACGTCTTGATGAGACTAACTGAACTTCCAGTATCTATCAGAGCGGAAATGGTTTTGTCACCGAGGGAAATATCTTTCAGAGGTAGCTCTTTTAGCTGGACAACAAAATAGGTTTGTACTTCAGAGTTCGATAGTTTCTCAGGTTCCGACTCTTTCTTTACTTCAGGACAATTGTATCGTAAATGTTTAGGAGAATTACAATTGAAACATTTTCTAGGTATTCGTGTTTCAAATTCTTTACTCGGATGAGTCTCATAGTATCTTCTTTCAGGATTAAAATTTTCTTTTCTTCTGTGGCGATTTTCACATCTTCCGAAATTAACGAACTTATTCGGCAATCTGGCTTCTTGCTTCCGAAAAGATGGTGAGAAGCATGATTTCGGCTTCAATGTCCTCCGGACGTCTTCATATTCCTCGAGTTTTTCGGCTCTCCTCCGGTGAGTTGATACTGGGCCATTCGTCTAAATGATACTCTTTAAATTAGACGGGAGCTCTTTTCTTCATTTGATCTGTTATTATCAGATCTCGCAACTGGTCAAAAGTTTTGACGATAAGTCCCTCAATCCATCCATTAAAGAATGTTTGAATTTCTTGGTAGAAATCTCGCTATGTATTCTCAGCACTTTTCTGGTGAGTGACAAATAACTGCCTAAACTTCTCAGGAGTTAATTTGAATCTTTCGAGTAGCAGTATCTTCACATGATCCTAACCTTTCACCCTTTCTTCAGGCTCTCGAGCAATTAGTTGAGTTATTTCTTGTGAGAGTAGACCCAACAGATGTGTAACCCAAAACTCATTAGGTACGGACATCATATTAGCTTGGAGCTCAAATAATATCAAATATAGACTGATATCTTCTTTCATATTGAACTTATGTAGTAACTTATTCAATTCATTACTTGGTGTACGAGTATTTAACGTCAACGTCCCTTGACTCAACTTAATTCTTAACTTCTTTAATTCTACCTCATGTTGTCTCCTGTTCTCTGCCAGTTCTTTTCCCCCTCCTTCTTCTTCCTTTTCTTTCCTTTCTTCGATTATGTTATAATACATCAATTTGATGTCTTCCTCGTCATACCCTGTGCTATTTATAAATAAATTTTTCAATATTGGTTTAACCATTTCAGCTGTTGCTTCTAAACTTAATTCTGCTGCTAGGTTAAGCAATTCCTCTTTCTTACCTTTCGATAAATAAGACATTTTGTGCGATTAAAGTTTGAAATATTTTATAACAATTAGCTATTCTGAAAAAAAAAGATCTATTATTTTTTTAAAATTCAGTTGAATGAAATTATTTAGCTGGGTTTGCTTAATTGATTCTGCGACAGTTAAAATAAATGTTTTTGCAAAATTCGTAATAACTTACATTCTCAACCAAGATATACATACAAACTTAAAAATAATATGTAATATTTAGAGTACTAAGATTTTCAACATTCAATAAAAAAGAAATCATTCGAAAGAAAAATAAAGTAAATACTTTTCAATTCTTGATATTATTTTTCAATATATAAAACAAACAATGTTCACATATAATTTCTTTTAACAGAAAAAATTTGAAATATATTCTAAATTGAAAAAGAAAACTCATATGCTATTACAGAACAAATGTATATACTTAAAGATTAATGAGAAATACAAAATGAATTAAGAGGATCATATGTTCCTAGTATTCGAAAGATAAAAAGATATCTGCATCAACAAAACAAAAAAAAATATTAACATACACGTTTTCATAAACAAACAAAAAATTACGAGTACTTGAGCTTTACAATCAGTATGAATTCTTGTTTAATGTTTTAAGGGGAGGAAAAACAGATAAGCTTTAAAGGATGAATTGGCAGCACTCTCTTTCAGCGGTTCAAGGTCAGAAATAATAGCTTTTTACTCTTTAAATTTTTCGTTATTGAGAAAAAATTGTTAATATATATAGAAATTATTTAGAAAAAAAAAACACCAGTATTAACTGAAAGGAAAACTAGGATAGGAGACACATAAAAATTACAAAATATATTCATAGACACATTTTTTTTTCAAAAAAAGAGAACTTTTCACAATAGAGAGATAATACTTGCGCAATTGCACCCAAGATTCTGTTGGATTTCTTGGCGGTTCTCTGTCTCTCAAAGGCACACTTAATGGTAATTTATCACAAAATACAACTAAATTGTAATTGAAATCGAATATTACAACACTACGAAGTATCCAAATAGGCACTTCAAAAATCAGGATGATTTTTTTCACTATGTAGAATATAGCTGTAGGATTTTACATTTTGAGACGCCTTCCAACACTAGATGACGCCCCTTGATCTATTGGTTAAAAGCGCAAGCACAGCAAGCGCAAGTTAGACGGAAGAGTGCGACCAACAGAGAAAGACGTGCGATATGATAGCTCTTTAATATATATAATCAATAGTACTATTTTAACTTAGTAAATACTGTACAATAGCATATGGTTTAATTAAATGTCATCTTCTAAAATTCCGCTTTGTTATTGAATCCAGAAAACCTCTAGACATCTTTAAAACGAGCCATGCACCCCATTTCTGTAGTTAGGATTCTACAGAGTAAAAAAAGGGCGGCTCCGGTAGTGATGGAAAAGTAACTCATCAATCAGAATTCAATGCACCTTGCCGTCTCACTGCAACATTACCATCCCGTTAATTTTGTTTTAAAAAATAAATGCACGTTGCATTCCTGGAACAGTTTTGAAGAGGATTTTATGGAATGAAAAAGTGCCCCCTGCACTAGGAGTTCGTGGAAAGAAGTACTTTCTATACTTGGAGTTCACATTCAAATGCATCCCACATTCCTGAAATTGCCACTGATAAGAAGATTTAATCATCGAAACGCCATCCAGGTGAAAAGAATTCTATATATATATATATATATTCCTGAGTCGCTTTCTCACCAAGTCATGAAGCGGCAAGAACCACTAGCATATTCTCGCCTGTTGATCAAATCAGCACTTAGAAACAACTAATTTCTGCATGCGCACAGTAATGTAAATCACGAGTGTTCTGCGTGCGAACTTGCTGTATTAGTATTTATACCTGTGCAGCTATCAGAAAAACTCACACAAACATCAGCAGTGACGACAACATAATAGAAAAGGAGTTCTTTCCTTACTATCCACTCGTGTTGTCCTGATGAATCTAGACGCTTTTATCCTGCATGCATTTGTCCAAGAGGATATTCAATAGTTATTTATCATGAGTATGGGCCATGATAACTTTGTGATACACCAAAAATACCTGTTATTTGCAAATTTTTAAGCTGGCACCTTTGCGCCATAAAGATATTCTTATTTTACGATGCTATATCAAATGAGAAATAAATGATGTTTCAATCATTCAGCTGCCCTGGATCATCTGCAACTTTCTGATCTGAGTCAATTGAAGTATGGGATAGCTTAACCATCCAATGACCCATTCATAAATATATGATTGGAAGCACCACGATTTATTGAAAAATTATTCGCGCAAGATTAAGTAAAGTGAAATTAAAAAAACCCTAATAAAACTGTAGCAAATTTTTGTTAAACCAAAAATGTAAGATATTCTTTATTTGCTCAATTGTTGGCCTATGCATTAAAGAGATTTCGTTACACACTTTATGAAATAAGGAAACATTCATTAAGTAAATGAATTGCAGTTTTTAGATCTGTGAGGGTCTCTTAACTGTTTAATAAAATATTTAAATCTAATTTACAGCTCTTGTATTCATCACTGGTGTTCATTTGGTTATTCGTTTATGAATGCAAATTGAATTATAAATGAAGCAAGACGTTGTTACGACAAATCTCCCACTCCACTTTTTGTTTTTTATGAGTGCATAAAATTTTGTTAAGAGGTATTAGTTTTCTTGTTTCCTCATAAAAGATAAAATCTAATTACTCTCTAAATGTGTGTGTGTATGTAGTTAAGAGTTGCTCACTATTTTTCGCTAAGGTCAGTTGCCTTTGCTTGTTTTATTTTTATTTGAACTGTTTCACCTTTAAAAACAGAATCTTAACAAGCTTAAATTCTATTATTGTGGTGTAATTATATCTCTAATTTTAAATAAGCGAGAGAATTTTGAAATGTATTCAGCCGGAAAATTGAATTATTGCATGTGTGCATAAAGTAGTTAAAAAATAATTCTAACTACGCATTTATTATTTACAAAATACAAGATAATATATATAATTGTTTATAACGTATTCTTTACTTTTAAATAACATAATTAGTATTACAAACAAAAATAAAATAAAAATCGTTTTTGACCTCCTAAAAAAAATTAAAGTCTAATCCTTTAAGCAAAATATTTCTTGTTTATTTTTTTTATTTCTAAGAACACCTTTTCATTATATATTTCACTAAGAAAATAGCTAAAACCAATTCATTATTCAAATTAAACTGTTTATTACTGAATAAACAAATAATAACTAATTTATTTAGTAATTAATAGACATTGTCTGTTAATTACTAAAATAAATTGACAATCACAATCTTATTTTTAAAGCATCCTTAAACAGAATTGAATATTAACAACAATAAAAATAAGTCGCAATAGATGTCAATGTCTTAAATTAAATTCGATTTTACGGTTTTCTAGAAATTTTATGTCGCTTATAGTTACTTTTTGAACAGTAAAACATTTTACTAGATACCTTAAAAATTGACAAAGGGAGAAAGATGCTGATTAATTCCCCCTTAAATTTCTTAATTATTATTTCCAGTTACAAATACATTATTTACTTTCTTGTTTTTTTATTAGAACTGCATAAGTTAAATTATTGCTGCCATTAATAACGTCTATTTATTACTTCGAGTTTAGTTTTCCTTTTCTTGGAAAATATGCACTAAAATGTAAACCAGTTATTTCAATTTAACCGATAGAAAATGTTTCATTACTGCTTTATTTTGAAAGAAGTACCATTGCTGCTAATTTAAGTATTTTCTAACCATTATTAATGTTATTTTAAAACTATATTTTAACCATCTTATAATTATTTGCTTTTCAGAGATGGAATTTCCTCCCAAGTCAAGATATTTTGTTATATGTAGATAGAAGAAATTCATCAACATTTATCAGCTTTTATTATTGTATCACTTTATAAATTAGAATATAAGTAAAAGCATTTCTTTCTCTATGATGTTTTAACATTGTGCACACTGGTATATGCTTAAAATTGCTTTTGTTTCCAATTAAACTGTATTTTTACAATCAGTTATCATGTTGACAGAAATGAAAAAAAAAATATTTTGAGATTTATCTCTTTCCAAATTATTATATTACATGCAAATGATTCTAAAAGTGTTTATAATCTTCGTTTTATTTTCAACTTTTTAATTTATAATTCTTATATTATGCAATTTATAATAAAGGCTTGAATATATAAGTTTAACAAATCCAAAACATATATAAAAAATTTATGTCTTGGATTTGTTAAATTTTTAATTCATCGTTATTTTTAAAGCGGTGGAAATATTTTTCAATATTTTATTCAATACTTGTTATTTTAAAACTATTTTGGAACTAAGATTAACTTATTTCATCAAAGAATCCTCATGCTTTTAAACAAGATGAAGGTATTATATTTTGAAACTTAAAGCCTTTTGATAAATAGAAAAGTTATTCCTGTTGAAATTTGTCGCTTACAAATTAATCAAAGTTTCTATTCAAAGCTGCATTTAGGTTTCATAAATTTAGAAAATCAAAAAGAAAACAGTTTGAATATTTCTCTGTATTTATTTTTGATACAAATAGTTATTAAACTAATATAATCTCTTTCTTTTTCATAATTTCACTAAAGAAACTGAAAAGTTTTTGTACGAAGTAATTTTAAAATTTTAAAATTCAATATATTTAAAGGAAGAAATCTAAAGTTAAATTTAATAAAATGTGAATAAAATGATCGAAAAACTTTTTACGAAGTATGCTTTATTATCAGAGATTATTTTCTTATCAATAGTTATGTGAATTTATAAAGGTCAAAGTAAACTGTTTTCAAAACTCTTTTCAGATGAAATACTTAAAAGTGTGATAAATCAGGAAAAAAATATTTTAATTCTTCTAAAACGGTTTAATTTCATTACATTAATTTTGCTGCAAATGAAATTTTGCAAGGTACTGGAGTTGATACAGATTCAAATTTTAAGATAATACTTTTCTTTAAAAATATACAATCGCTTCCATAGAGAACCTAAATCAAAATACTTGTGACTCCAAAATTCATTATACCAGCCTTTACAGGAAATCTTTTAAGACTTTAGAGAATTTTCTAATTTCCCAAGCGCACTCATCAATTTGATACATAGATTGAACCCTGAATAACTAGCTTAGTACAAACAACATTTTTAATATACGGTTTTCATGGTGAATTCCATGGTCCTAAATCCGGTTGTAACGAATTTTCTCTTCTTAGTGATAGAGATATCTATAAAATATGTATAAGTGAAAAATAACTGATGCAGCCAGAAAGTTTTAAATTTATCGATGAATTATTATTTTATGTTACATCAAGTAACATATATCTGAAGAATAAATTACCGTATCTATTCTGGTCACAATACTTGTGAGGCTCAATACATAATATTTTATTAGTTTCAATTCATAATACTGAGTGAGATAATATTTTGTGAGATCCATTATATAATCGCGAGATGATACTTAGTGAGATCCATTATGTAATAGATGAGATAATAATCAATACGATTATTTTATGAAGTTCAATACATAATACTTTGTGAGGTTCAATACATAATATTTAGTGAAATAAAATATTTTGTGAGGCTCAATGCAAATACTTTGTGAGTTTTTATACATAATATTTTATAAACCTCAATACATAATACACTTTGTGAAGTTTAATACATAATAATCCACGAGGCTCAATACATAACATAGTTTGTGATGTTCAATACAGAATACTTTTGTGGGGATGCTGATTCTTTTAGTAAAATTTAATTCTATTCTATCGATTCTAATTCTTCCAGTGAGCACGCGTTCGTTTCCAGATATTATTTATGGAAATATGCTTAGAATGGTGGTTAATAGCATTTTGTACTGAAATATATAACGATGTATTTAAGAGTAGTCCGAATGAGAGATTATTTTTAGGTGAAGGAGATTCATTTCATTTTGATTATGGAGAAAATATCAAACACCAACACTGTGGATGATGTAGGATTAACTTGGATTACAATGAATTTAAACATCCGTTATTTTTCTAACTTAAACAGTTCTTAAATGTGCCTTTTTTTGCAGTGTCTTTTCGATTATCTTAAACAGAAACTATTATTTCTTGCCTCAAGATGACGATTTTAGAATGCGTTAATCTGCTAATGAAAAATAACATTTCGAAATTTCGGAATTACGATTAGCTTAATAAGGCGCAATTTCTCGATTTTTGTGATTCAATAAGTTTTCACTGTCAGCGAACATGTAAATAACTAGTACATGGTGTTAGATTCAAAATATTGTTATTATAATACATGATGATTATAATAATTACATTTAGTTTGCTGAAAGTATATTTACATTGATGATATATTTAACTTAATATTTTATCTTCCGCCTTTATTTTATTTTATTTATTATTTTTCTTTCAACTCTGAAAAAAAAGGTTCGTGACTGAGTTCACTGAACTAACGACTCAATTCTTTGTCCATTTTGTCGGAGCATTTGATTCATTACGAACTTTAGAAGGAATGGAAATGATTAAAAATTGTTCTAGGCCTAAAATTACAAGTCTAAATCAATATATCATACTCCCTAAAGAAATGTTTTTTTTTATCATAATTAACAGTTATGCCCTATTATTGAAAAAAAAATTCATATTCGATTGAATTCATACACAGTACCACTCTTGATCTATTACCACTTTTTATTTTATTTTTAAGCACATTTTATGGTATATGCAATATTTGTCTTTTTTCATGGATTAATTATTCAGTGTAATCAGAATACATTTATTTTTTAATACAGAATGTGTTTTAAGAAAAAGAGTAACTCCCAAAAGTTGTCCTGGAAACTTGTCTCGGCCACAACATAAGAGAATTGTCTAAAGGATCTGTTCGACGCATTATTTGAGTTTATCTTTCAGTTTTCACTCACTTCGATGCGAATCAGACAAAAGACATGATTTTTCAACTCTTATTTTATGAGGAAACTAAATCTCTATGTTGCAGTGGCTTTGGCTATTGACGATGCGGGGGTGTAGAGGTTATAGTCTTGAACTTTAGGCCGGCGATGCTTCTTCGAATCGTGGGTTCGAGTCTCGATACCATCAAAGACTCCAGAGCTTATATTTGCAAAATCTGTCGAGACTCTAAATCCTCTCGTTGGTGTAGTGTAGAAGTTTAGACTGCGGGGTGCAAGCTGAGACATTAATAAACAATTAGTCAATGCTTTTTCCGATTGATGTTTAGAATAAGCTGTATTAGCGAGAAAACAGTTTGTTGGTATTTCTTTTAATTACATTTATTTTGCAGCTTTCGTTGCTTCTATCGCTTATTAAAAATTAATTTTTGGTACATCTTAGGTAACATTTCGAATAAATTAAAATGCGAAATCATTCTTAGATGGTTTCCTGATATAAAGACTCATAGGACGAAATTAATTAAATTAAATATATCAAAATTTCGCAGAAAAATATTAGTTTTATGACATTCAACATGATTTTGAATATTACAATTTGAAGCATCTTTCACAATTTAAAAGTAGTAATTCACGATCATTACTCGAACTTATTCAGCATAAAAATAGCTTAGTGATGAATATTAAAAAGAAAAGTCTGTCAACAACATTAATTAGAGTGCTTTTATTTCTTTAAACATCGGTAGGATTTAAAATAACTGAATTGTTTTTTTTTTAGTTCATTAATATGAAACCACGCAAAACCATTTTAAATGCAAATTATGGTTTTTATTTATTTATTTTTGCTTAATTATTCTAAGTAATTAACGTGAAAAATAAGAGAAAATATATTTCGTTCATTATCGAAATTTAAATTCAAGTATTTTAAATTTGTGCTAATTAAGATCATAATCTTTATTTTAATGAGACAACCTCGTTTAGGACTTTAATCTTGGAAGTTTCCTACTTTCATTAAAATTAATCTGCGTGAAATACTTTTTTTTTTAAAAAAAAATAATTTCTATTAGCTCTTTTTAGTTTCGAAAACAGTCGAAACACATTTAAATATGATTTTATTGTTTAGTATTTGAAAGATAAATTTTAAAAAAAGTTGTAGCGATAATCCTTGACATAAAAGTAAGTAAAAATAAACAGAAAATAGTCCAGGTTAGATCTTTAAAAAGTTTGAACTATATACGTAAAACAAGCAATCATAAAATTAAAAAACACTTTAACTATTTTATTTAAATTAAATAGTTCGTTTTCATGCATTGATGAAAATAATGAATCATTACTGTTTTCTGCTTACAATAAGTGATTTTATCAATAAGATAGTGCTTTTATCAAAAAAAACGGAATTAGTTTTTAAGAAAATGGAATTAGTCAAAGTTAATGGAATTGAATATTTTAACAGTATTTATTTGATTTAAATAAAGATTGTAAATTCACAGAAACATTAAAAAAAATTTACAGCAATTTTCCAATGAATCCTGATACTATCACTTAAATCAACACATGATGCTTTCAAAATTAGATTTTAATATATCTAGTTATAAGAATTTGTTATAACACAACCTATTAATGTAAATTCAATTTTTATAAACTATATGTGATTACGCTAATTTAAAATGTTCCTTTAGACACGACTAATATAACTTAGGAAACAGAATTCTCTGGGTAATTCTTAAGAATAAAATTATTTTATTTTATTCCTAAATTATACATAGAAACAATTCTTCCGTAGAATTAATTGGAAAATTTTCTGTGTTTTTTATAATTAAAATTATGCGTAAATTTGATGCATAATTATATGTTGTTAAATAATATACAAAATCAAAAAATTAAAATTATTTCTGAAGTTTATTAATATTTCCCTAAGAATCTACTTTATTAAAAACAGTAATTAAAGCATCAAAATTATTTTAAAAGGATGATAATTCTTAAAAAAATAAGAATAAATTGTTAAATTATCTGTATTTTGCTTTAAAATTCACAGAAAAAACAGAAGCCTTGAGAATTTTTATATATTCTACATGTATTTATATATATTTCGTTTTTAATTTTTGATGCCTATCTCACTCTATCTGCGAGCACAAAGTCTATAAAACAACCATATAGACTTAACTATATAATACAGGACTGTATATTTTCCTTTTCAATAAATTATGTTTGCAAAACTCATAACAATCTTTGACTCTATCTTAGAATGGCATGGAAAAAGATGATAAACATATATACAATATCCATCTATACTATTCATCTTATCTTTCTTTACAAACTTCTTTATATTTTCCATGCTTGTCTGATCTCGAATACTTTGAAGAATATAAAAAAGTACTGAACTCGATTCGGTTGTTTCGTACAAAAAATATGAAATTTTTAATACATATAAAGGATTTACTTTTTGATAAAACAACACATCATAATATATATCACAAAAACTTTGATACCTTTTTCTTAAAATCAATTTTATTTCTTTGAGTATTTTTTGCTTTTCCTTCTATCATTTCATTTTTTACAGATTTCAGACTTACTGTTTAATTTTTTTTTCTCTTTTCTCTATCTTTCTTTTCTTTTCATTTTTGAATTTTTGCTATCTTTTTACCATCTGAATTATGCCAGTGAAAGTTTTTGCTTTGTTGGGACTTAAGTAAGACGCGAAGAAAAGGGACATTTCTGATAAATATTCTTTTAAAATGTAGACAAAGGAAGACTCATATAATCTCTTGGGATATTTATATATTGTGTATTGGTACAACACATCTTAAGAATGTCTTCTCTTGATATCAAAGAACCCAATTGAAACTTGGAGCACACTAACAGGCTGAAAATTGTTCTAATTTTCAAATAAATTTATATGTGGGGGATGTTGTAATACATATATCCGTTTAGGAGCATCAACCGTTAAGTAGTTTTCTTAAAATTCAGGACCTTTCTAAAAATGCGCAATTCTTCACTCGAACATGTAAAGTTTAAAACGCATTTAGCATTACGCTATGGGAGAAGAAACACTTTTTACACCAAACAAATGGGTTTAATCAAATAGAAATAAATATTATTATAAAATACGCAGCTCTCTAAAGGATAGCGATGTTAGAATACAATATTAACAATCGAGTGGTTTTTTTTATAGGAAAGAGTGCTCCGCGCGATTTCGAGTCCTATTCCTTAACATTGCGTGGAGACAGTATTAAAATTATGATTTCCTTTCGATTACATGAAGTTAAAATGTACTACCTTTATTGAAGTTGAAAAACAAGCGCATTCTAAGAGATTTTAAAAGTCTGTACAAGAGAGTAGTATTATAATATCAATTGAAAATGGTATTTATTTCTTGCAGTGTTTCTAACATCCATTCTCTACTTCATTTCTTTAATCGTTTCTTATGTTTCTAAAGAATAAATCAAAGATTTCTCCTATTGTATGAAATAAGATTTACGCAACAGTATTGATAAGTGATCTTGTAGTTATCGAGAAAACTGTCAAAAGACGAAGAGTATACTCGAACTCGTACCTCTTCCAATTCCACAACGCATCAAGAGAAGACTTTGAAAGACTGCCATATAACGCCACATAATAGTCCTTGATATTTTTCTCTATGTGTCGTTCGGATTCAGAACTAGAACACTACATAAAGACCATGCTTTACATAGCTCGGGGATATGACTACTGGGCTATTACGACCGTCAAACGGAAAAGTTAACTTCAAGAAAAAAAAATATAAAGTATACGATACTAGGCTGTTGAGTTAAATAAAAAAAATTATTGTTTAATGCATTTTTATGTAAATATCACGGGACTTTCGAGAAAATGTCAAAACAAAAACTTGTAAGCAACTTGATGCAGCCTTTGGGGATTAAAAAGATTATATGATGATATGTTAAAAGCTATGAGATTCAAAAATCAGAAATGCATTTATGTTATTTTTTTTATAATTTATAAATCATTGAGTAAATAACTAAACGAAAATTATTTAAATACAAGCCACAACTATAAGAAATATGATTACTAAAATTTCCCTAATATTACTTTGTTATGTTTAAATGTTATATATATATATATTCACACATGAAAATGGTGGTGTTTATCTGCACAGCAGATTTTGGATTAATATTTTATGCTTTTCAAGTATTTTTAAAATTTGAAATAATACACTAATGAGTACTTAAGGTGAGTAAATATCTTTTCTAAGTTTAATTTATCTATGTCATGCAAGTTTATAAATTAGTTTTGATGTCATTGTATTACTGTATGTAAATTAATTCACGTGGAGTGTTATACTTGGAAAATCTTCTTTTTCATTTATGTTTTTTAATTTTAGTTTTTGTTTTTTTATTTCCACATATGGATTTTACAGAATTTTTTCGCTATTTATATATTTTTCTTTTTAATTTAATTTTTTTGGTTTGAAATTTTCACATTTTTTTTTCAATTCTTGTTTTTGGATTTTAATAACACATTTTGTTGATGGACATAGTTAAACCTATAATTCTAGAACAACCCAGCTTAAAAGTCTAAAGCATGTTGCAACATTAAATATGTTATTCTCAATTTTTTTTAAAACAAATTAAGGATTTTTTTAAGAAATTTTCTTATTGCTTCCTAATGTCTCTAATTTTTTTTATATTTCATTTATTTTTCTGCTTTTTTTTTATTTCTAATCACACACACACACACACACACACACACACACACACACACACACACACACACATATATATATATATATATATATATATATATGTATATATCAAATTATTTATAAGTTCAATCTCAGTAGATTATAAATATGCATTTTTTAAGTTATTCATGAATTTAAATCCATCAGTTGCCTTTTAAATGATGTTTTAACTTAAACTTTATAAAAATTATTTTCTAGTGAAAATGTAAAGGTGTCACGGATTATTCGTATAAATTTAATCAGTTTGTTCCGACTTATGTCCCAAGTTAAAAATAGCATATAAGAGTGTAATGCTTTCATTTCATTTATCTCCTGCAAAACCAAATATTAAGCTTGAGTTTCATATTTAATGCCAAAGGTTGGACAAATAAATGTGATTCTAAAACTGTATGATTGTATGACGGCTGCGATTCTTGTAATTCCCAGATCCCATGAGGCAATGCACATGTGAAAAATAA
>BMAW01039436.1:0-24890 GCA_019974015.1 Nephila pilipes | reverse complement strand
AAGTAATTAAAGTAAAAGAATGAGGTACATTTATATTAATCTATTCAGAATTTGTTCTCGTACTCTGATTAAGTAAATTTTTCAAGATGTGTTTTTCATGTTTGCGTGCTAAATATTTTAAAATGAATTGAATCTTTTTAATGAAGATAACCTGCTTATTATGAAAAAGAGAAACTATATTTTTTTCATATTTTGGATGAATACGTTCATACATATAAGATGTTAAAAGTAAAGATTTAGAGTTATAAAAATTATTTACGTCTTATTTTCTAATGTGAATTGAATACTTTTCATTACCTCAGTGACATTTTCATTTTAAATTTAATAAGTCTATTTACCAATAAAATGGGACGCAATTTCTTAAAGCTACGTAATATGCAGATAAATATAAATTAACTTCTCATGTATTGAAGGAATAACTGAATAGTTACTTTTCAATGCATCTGAAATTTTTTAAAAGTTTATAAATAATACTAAATTCAGAAACTGACTTTTCTTTCTACATAGCTCGAACCCATTCAATCCAATCTTATTAAAATGATAAGCGTTTGACAAGAAATAATATTTTCTATTTCGTTTTAAAAAAAGCTTGATAATTGTAAGATATTCTGTAAAATGTAAAATCACTCGAGGTAATCAAAACTTTGAAATAAATCATAGTTTAAAAATTTTTACATACACATAATTAATGCAAATTCATGGTATTTAAAAAAAAAGAAATTTTGATACTCTTACAGCTTAGAAAAAAAAAGTGAATAATGTAATTCCTTTGAGAATTAGAGATTTATTTTTAACAGGAACTTAAAACATCTTTTTTGAATGCTTCTAATGTTATATAATTGCTTTTAAATTGGAAAAGAAGCCTTACATAGCTAGAAACATGCATGATTAATCTAAATTCTTTTTTTTTTAACTTGAAAAGAAGGCGAGGAATTTTTTTTTTATATTTCCTCTTAAATTTAAATTAATCTTTATATGTTTGAATAAATTTCGTTTCGTTTTACTTACTTTATAAGTAATCAATGATTTTAATTAAAATTAATAGAATTCATTTCTTTCATTTTCAAACTTACTGTTATCGCTTTGTTTAACTTTCATGTTCGAAAATGATTTTATTTAAAAAATATTGTATTCATTGTTTTTACTTGATCTTCAGTTGTATCAAGATTGATACACACAAATGTGACCCTTAAAATTCAATTTAGAAAAGCTATGATTCGAATATCAAAAAACATTAAATGTTATTAATCTCTAAATAAATTCAGCAAAGATTTAGCATTTAAAATATGGATTGACTTAGACAGTATTTTTCTTTAACATTTTAATTTGTCTCATAGCGGTGTACATTTTAACATCTCCAAAGAATGCACTGTAGGAAAGCACTAAATGTACTTGCTTACAATTGCATTTTAACAAGAACTCTCTTGAACTAGTAAAACAATAAATCTCACAACTAAAATAAAGTCAAAAAATATTAATAGATCAATAATTAACTCATAAGATACTTTGTGAAATATTATACATATTTATTTGTAATCAACAAATACAAATTAGAGTTAATAATACAAGGTTAAATGTGTAAATTTTTGAATCACACACTCTCTCTCCCTCTCCTCTTTCTCTCTTAGGAGTATAGTTTAGTTTAATTTTTAGTTAAGTTTTTATTAATGTCACACTAGAAGCAACACACGGAGTATTGGCAACGGACCTCGTAATTTTCAACCTCGGTGAAGTGACGAGGACGACACCTGAGCAGGCAACCCTCTCTCCGAACTTCCAAGCGACGCCACGGGAGGACTTTGGGCCCCAACAGATTTAACGTGCATCAGCCTAAGAGTATAGTTATAAGTTTATGCATTTGAGATTTTAGACATTAATACAAGCTGGCAAGCTATCTTTGGTCTACATTTGTGTCTTTGTATTAAACACATTAATGAAGGAAAAGTAATATAACAATAGAACATTCTATAGGTAATAAGAGGTTCAAAATTACGTGGTCCGTTGCCAATAGCCCTCGTGTTGCTTCTAGTGCTACGTTAATAAAACTTAACCTATTGGTAATAACTGTTGGCGTAGATTCAATCTCTAGGAACATATGCACGTTTTTCTTTACAGCAAAACAATCTAAAATATGACACAAATAGGTTGGTTTTATTAACATCACTCAGTAAAAACAACACGAAGGTTATTACTGACAGATCTCGTAATTTTGAACCTCGGTCAAGTGACGAGGACGACACCTGAGCTCGCTCCTTCCTCTCCTATCTTCCACACCACTCCAAAGGGAGAACTTTGAGCCTCAATAGATTTAACGTGTATCAGACCCGATTAAACGGTGGGTCTTTAGTAGCAGTAGGACTCGAAC
Source organism: Nephila pilipes (assembly GCA_019974015.1). Lineage (NCBI taxonomy): Eukaryota > Metazoa > Arthropoda > Arachnida > Araneae > Nephilidae > Nephila > Nephila pilipes. The sequence goes on along the minus strand of BMAW01039436.1, from coordinate 22,525 downwards.
CCACGACTCGATGAAAACCGCCGGCCGTGAGTCCGCGACTATGACCATTAGGCTATCACGGCCACAATGACAGATAAAACAGACTCGAATTTATTACAAGGATTAAAAAATCACCTTCTAATTCGCATTCAAGTAATGTATTTATTCTTCAAGCTTTCTGACGCTGCGATACAAATTACAGATCAACAATATTAAGAGTTTGTTACGTCGGTTACATTCGAATTTTCCTAATACTTTTAATTTTGTTTGCGATATGTAGATCAACTTCCTAAACAAACATCTTAGGAAGATAGCTGTAATTTTTGTTACAAAACTAATCCCAAATCAACGACGAATAATCCAAAAAGAAAGAAAGAAAAGCATAAGAACAGTCAAAAACTTAAAATTCATCACATTATAGACTGATTATCTTGTTTTAAGAATCCCAAATTTATGTCTTTAATTTTTTTTATACACGAGCAACTTTGCTTATAATATCTAGTTCTGGTACAGGACACACATGCAACCATAGGTTGATAATTTTTTTTAAGAAAACTAGTAATTTGTGTTACACTTTAACTTTCTCGCTCGAAGTTAAGCAAAATTTTATCTCTAAAGAGTGAGCCGATTTTAGTTCAGGAAATAGTAGCTTTAATGTTATATGAAGCAAAAGTTTTTTCTAACCATCCCCCCATATATATATATATATAATACAGAGATTATCTTTTGTAATTTCAAAAATTGTGGGAATGTTTTTTTTTTTTAATCTATCTCCCAATTTGATGCAAATTTCAAAAAAGGAAAACGAAAGGCTTTGGAAAAAGATCTGAAATACATATCAGATGGGAATAAAGTTTGAATAATTAGCGACTATGGTAAAAAAATCAAAATAAATATGGTAAATTAAAGATGTGTAAAACAATTTTGTTATTTTCAGGAAATCTGCGCATGAATTGGAGCATCTTTTCCTTCGGTTGTAAAATTAACTTAAATTTGATTTTGATTATAATTTCAGAGTAAGACTTTTGTTTTCTTAAAGCTAAAATCACGCGACAAAGATTTCCTGAAGCGTAACATTCGATTCTGGCTCAAAGTTCGTTATACAAAAATAACAATAAACTAATAAAATTTATTAATAAAAAATTATTATTAAAATTTTATTTATACAAGATACATGTCCATGTTGCTATATTAGTATTTACGTTGAATAAAATGCGAATTGATGTTCTTTATCAAATATACGCATCTAATATTTCTGTAATTTATTCAATACTTTTATGAGCAAAGTAATATCAAAATATAATTGCGTGTCTACAGTAAACTTGTGGTCTTGTTCAAGAATTCACGACAGGCGTTCTTTTTGTCGAGTCTTAAGTTCGATCCCTTTAGGCATTCTCCTAAAAACCTGACGTGAAGCGAGGATGATGCACTTGAAATCTGTTGAGGTCCGAAGTCTTAAAAGTAGGGTGTGGATGTTTGAAGAGCAATATGCTAACTCAGGTGTCGTTCTCGTCCCTTAAACGAGGCTCAAAGTTATGAGATCCATCATTAATATTATTCGTATTCGATCTAAATCAGGCATTAATAATCAATCAATTAAAATGCAATTGTAGTGCTTTACAAAACACACTAATTTGGTTTGGTTTCATTAATTTTGCACTAGAAGCAACACGAGAGCTATTCGGAACAATCCTTGTAATTTTACACCTCGGTCAAGTGACGAGGATGAAACCTGAGTTGGAACCCCTCTTCTAAGTTCTACACAATACTAAATGGAGGAATTTGGGTCTCGATAGATTTAACTTTCATCATCGCAGTTACACGGCGAGTCTTTAGTGACCTCAAGGCTCGAATCTACGACTCGACGAAAACGGCCGGATGCGAGTCGGCGACCATGACCACTAGGCTACAGCGGTAGTATTCAAAATAAACTTAATGAGGTTATTAGGGATAGTAACCTTTGTTGCCCTTAACTCTTCTACATCCCTTAAACCCAATTAATCAATGACATTATATATTCTGATATCAGGTAATAAATCCCATAAATCTTCCTCACTCCCCTCTAAACGCTTAATAAATACAGTGATTAAGAATCCCTTTTCGAATACTAAGCGACAGTGAATTATTATTCTCGAGAATTCATTGTTGTACACACAAATATTTAACCATTTTTAAACAGCAAATATTTTGAATCAAATTTAGATAAATCTAAAAATAAACAAACGTAAAAAACTCTATGTGAAACAGTTTTATTTACATCACACATGCCGATATACAGAATAAATATACAGAACATTGACTATGAAAAACATACACAAATGTAAGAATTTCTAGTCTGTATTGGAAATTCAGTTTTCCAAATAAATTGATAAAGCTCGTGTGATATTTACATCTTTCATAAGGAAGGGTACATCCATACTTAGCTTTTTTTTATTTTTAAGAAATGGATTCAGAAAATATATTCTAAAAATTTTCTATGATACGACTAGAGGAATATAAGGACTAGACATGCACAATGATGAAATTCAAGCACATGTATATCATCTTACGAGTAGCATTGGATTCTATTGATTGAAATTTAAATATTTATGATAAGTATAAGACGGTCCTTCACTTGATATTTTGATCGGATATTACTGAGTTGAAAACAAATTTTGATATCGAACCAAAATTACCTTTGAAATTTTTTATTTAAAAATATCAAACCAACTTCCGGATCATGATTTGTATATTTACATGAGACTTTCGCTCTTATTATATGAATGTGCGTTCTGATAACTTATTCTTATGTATAATACATAAGGTAAATAATTTTTTCACTGTTATAAGCATTTTAAATAAAGAAAATGTAACTGAAAAAAAGAGGGCTCGTGTAGAACAGCTGATAAGAGTCTTAATGATAAGTCCCTTGATCACGGTAACTAAATGCTCATGGTCGTGAGTTCATGATCACCACTGCTTCCAGCGAGTCATGGGTTCGAGTCCTGATACGACGAAAGACCCGTTTGTTAGAATGGATATTAGTTGTATTGGGACTCCCCCGTTAAATCAAAATTAATGCAAATGCACGTTCAATTTATCGGGCCTCGAAACCCTTACATTAGTGAGCTGTGGAGTTTAGTTCTTATTAACGTCGCACTAGAAGCAACACGAGGGCTATTGGCGACGCACTTCGTTATTTTGAACCACGGTCAAGTGACGAGGACGACTCCTGAGCTGGCACCCCCCTCTCCTAACATCCACACCACTCCAATGGGAGGACTTTGGGTACCGAACAGATTTAACGTGCATCGGCCCCGGCTACACGGCGGGTCTTTGGCGGCCAAGGATCGAACCCACGACTGAACGAAAACCACCGGCCGCGAGTCCACGACCTTGACCACTAGGCTACCGCGGCCCAGTGAGATGTGGAAGTTTGTAGATTGCAGTGCTAAATCTATGAGGTCCTTGAAGCGAATAGACTGGAACAACCACGTGCCTTGTTTCTTGAGCTAGGTTGAAAGTTACTACATTCGTCTCTAATAAACCCTTTGTTGCTTCTAAGTGCGAAGCTAGCATACAACCACTAAATCAATAAATTTTTTGAGAAAAGAATGGAAATTTTTCTGATTTTGAATTTTGACTCTGCATTTAAAAATAAAACTATAGGCTATTGACCACATAGCAAGTTATTTTGAGATTCGCTCAAGTGACGAGGACGACACCAGAGTTAGCACCTCGCTCTCCAAACTCCAACCACACTAATGTGAAGACTTCGAGCTCTGACAAATTTAATGTAAATCATTCCGCTACACGACGGGACCTAATGGCATCACAACTATATGAGAGACATGCAAGCAATAATGACTGCTAAACATTTTCTTCGAGTTCTTATATTCCTTCAGGTCAAAAACTATAGGCGATTTCATGTGTTTCAATTTCATTGTTTTCGTTAATGTCGCGCAGAGAAGAAACACGATAGTTACTGGCGATGGACCTTGTCATTTTGAACCTCGGTCAAATAACAAGGATGACATCTTCCTCTCGAAACTTCCACATAATGCCAATAGGAGGACTTGGACCTGGAACAAATTTAATGTACATCAAACCCTCTACATGGGGGTTATTTAGTGGCCTCAGGATTCGACAAAAACAATGCCGGCCATGACCATGAACTCTTGGCTACCACGACCACTATTCAAATTTTAATAATTTCCCCAAAAATAAGATCTTAAATAATAATCTTAATTAGATGCTATCTATTGACTTTGTTTTGCTATTGTGTTTATATATGGTTGCTTATATTGATACAAAAAATTTCTGGATGTGTGGGAGTGAAATAAAATCCTACTCGGAGGATAACAACAAACAACGTTTTATTCACAATCTTCAGGACGACACTTCGGGAGCAAAGCTTAGACGATAACGGCACAAACAGAAAATATAGGACTTGTAAAGATTAGCGACATCGATACATTATCAAATACAGCACTTGCCTAGAACAGCAACACAAACACGTACCAAATAGCATTTAAAATAACGTTCAGCTCAGTAATTTAATAGTTCTCACAGCGCACAAATATCCACAGTATTACTTAGCTCTCGAAAGGCATACTTCAAAAGCAGATTCCGACAGTTCCAAAAGTTTCAGACCAAATCTGCAGTAAATTTACTCATCCACGCTATCCTTAACAGGTCCGCTGAAGATAACTTCCAATCAATTCCCTTATCGATCTCCGAAGCAGACAAACTGATTACCTAAACTGTAGCTCATGACGTATTCAGATCTTTTCTGTCCAGGTATGACGTCACATGGGAAATTTCATGAAAAGTTTATAATTTTCTTCCCGATCGATATTTTGTCGTGATTCTAGCACATTCGAGACCTTTGACGCCAAAGTCACCAAAATTCTTGCCAATTCGCCAAAATTATTGCCAAGGCTTTAGGGTCATAACTTAAATTCTCGTTTGCTAACTGATGACATCTCTGAAAATGTATCTTTTCCTTCAGAAGAGAATCACCGCAAGGAAGTGCCATCTCATGTTCGTAACAATATACATTTGAAATTACTTGTGTGTATAGTTTTTAGCCTATCAACTGGCTTACGAAATTTACTATGCTCACATGATTTACTAATTAATTTGCAACAATTGAATTCATCTTTTTTGTATACTTTGTTGCTTCTCGGTTCTTTAATTTTAGATTTAGTTTGCATATTAAGACTCATTAGTTGATGTAATGTTTTTGATCTTTAATTAAAGCTATCGATAGAGTTGGAATCTTTTCGATGGTTGGAACTCCCTGGAGACGACAACCGTAACTGCGTGAGCTTCATCATCCTGGGCAAGTCAGTCAATCAGTATTTCAGTTCAAAAATGTTAATTTAGTGAGCATTAAAACTTAATTGAGAATAACTCAATGATTTCAAAGGAAAACCTATATTTCTTTTATATTTTTTTTTAATTAATGAAAATATTCCATTGATCGGTATTTGTGACTGCAAACGAATCAATAGAAATGAAAAACTTTTCACTGATAAATCCTTTGACATTTAAATATTTCTTACTACCTATAGATATTATTAAACAGTAGCTGATAGTAGCATTTTAGAAATGCATATTGATATTCGATAGCCAATATGAGAAATTGAATTTAGATAGCCGAAAATCAATTCAGGAATTCAAAATTGAGTTTATTTCTCAGTTGAAAGTCGAGTTCAACATAAACACCTGACAGTCGAGTCAAATGCTACCATGCTGCGCCAAACACTGTTTAGACACACGAAAAAAAGGGGGAGGGGGAAGGTAAAAATCGTTCGATAAGAAATATTAAAAATAGAGAAGGATTTCTAATGTATCTCGCGAGCGCGTCACCAGGGTTTACCAATGACCGTAAACATTTTGGGAAAGGAAAATATCACTAAATTACTTAGGGGGATGTTCAGCGTTGTTTCCGTGCTATCGTGTATTTGAATACAGATGCCACTAACGATTCACCGGGCAGCGATACCAATGCACGTTAAATATGTCGAGGTCTCAAGTCCTTCCGTGTGCGCACTGTGGAAATTCGGGGAAAGAGGTTTCGTCACAATTGCCGTCCTCGTCACTTGACCGAAGCTCAAAATTACGAGGTTCGTCTCAAATAGCCCTCGTGTTGTTTCTAAGTACTTCATTAAAAAACAATCAGTCAGTTTAGGGTACCACGAAGTCATGTTTCTAAAGAAGGTAAGCCCCGGAGGATAAGCGTATGGAAAAGGAATTTTCGACAAGCGATTTTCAAATAAATATAAAAATAAAAATTATGAAGCACATTTTTATCGATATTTAATTATGTGTGTGAGGTGTAGTTTTATATTAAACTAACCTAAGTATATTTAAAAGAAGAAAGCTAGAGATTGACAAAAGAACATAGTAAGAAAAAAAATGATACGTTTTATTAAAATAATTATTTTACGAACTTTCATGATAAGAAATATTTAAAAGAGCAGGTTTTAGCTTCAGGTAAGCAGAATAATAATTACTGGAAAAAAGTTGCCATGAAGAGCTCGCGAAGTTAGGTAAATATCTATATAATTCTTCTTCTTTACCTTCATAACTGAAGCTAAATTTGTGCCTGCCACAATGTTTTTGTTAGATATACTCTTTTATTTGATCGGAGCTATATAAGAATACATATAATTCGCAGCGCCAATTTGTTCTTTCGACTACATATATAATGTTGTTATATACTAAAAAGAAATATATTTAGTTCCTTCTTAGCATATTTGCAGAGACAATTTTCGGAAATGAATACGAGTTAGACCGAAGAAGAATTACTAGAATAGAATACAATCTTATTAAATTAATCAATCGAAATGAAAAGGAAATTTTATTTAACAGTAAAAATAGCTTACAGTTCTTATTAAAATATGTAGATATTTAAATAAACTTTTTAAATTCATATATATACAGAAAGATTAAAAGGAATTATTTTTCTGTATATGAATTTATTTTTGAAACATTTGAAACAAATTAAACAGATTAAATTAATAAATTTGGAAATGGAATTTATATTAATAAAAATGAATGACTTTTAAAGAAAGAACATAATCAAATTATCATACGTTATGTATCAAATAAGCAAATAAGATTTAATAATCAATATAAATAATGTAGCAGAATAAATATTTTTAAGAGTATGAGTCAATGATGGTGGTGTTTAATGGTGGAAGAACCAGATATGGCTACGATGCACCTAATAAGGTGCAACTGTGATTTAGACGTTTATAAGAACTGAAAAAAAAATTGGTTTACAGAAAGGTGGGTCCTAAACAGAGACTGATCGCTAGGATATCTCGGGGGCGCGTCACCCGTGTTTACCAAAGATACTAAACCCCTTGGGAAAGGAAAAGGATTAATTGGATCCCTCGGATGAATAATGCACGTACTTACCGAGAAATGGTAAGTCCTTGAGGGCATTTTGAGAGTAAGACGAAAAACACTTGATTAACTCGTGCAGGCCGACGTGTACCACCGCTTGAATGTTTCATAATTAATTATTAAATACACAATTGTTTATTTACTTCGTTGTATTTTTTAAAAAACTCCAAACAAAGCTCTGGTTAGCCCTCACAACGATTGCATATCGGAATAGACGTATATTACATTTTGAACCACATCACAGCAGTAAATATAAAAAATTAAAGAGCAACAATGGTTATCATTGCGGTAAAATTTCATTTTTCACACTTTACTTCGGCGCCGCTAGTTAAAGTAAAGCAATCTTTGAGTAGCCACTCATGAGATAGAAACATAAATTGCAGCGTTGGCCTTAACGTGTTAAAAATAACAAGTAGGCATAAAGAAAAGATTATTTTATTTTATAAAAAAGCGTATTGTTGGAGTTTAATTCTAATAAGAAATTTGGAAATCCTCATGACTGGTGTTTCTATGACCTCATCTAAACAAATTTTTAACCATCCTCAGACTAATATTCCATAAATATTCAAGTAAATAATTTAAACTGCACTTAATGGGTTACAAAAAGAAACCATAATTTCATTCCAGACTCTAAACATCCTCTCTGATATGTTTATCACACATGGAATTGATTGCAATAATATTGAATCTCAGAGTCAAAAGCAGAAACTTTGCCAAAACATTACAAATTGATTGTCAAAGTTTTCTGAACCCACGTGATGCTGGTCTTTGTTGTTGTAGTAGAAATGCGCGCGCGAAAGCGGGGAGCCAATCAGACGGGAGCTCTTTCTGCGCTTAGGTGCCAGAGAGATTCGACTCGAGGAAACAAGAACTATTTTCTCGCCAGAACTTCATCCGACTGGTCGCAAATGGACAAGGGTCCAGGACAAAAATTTTCGATGCACTGAAGAATGTTTTTGAAAATGTGCATGTGTAGCTAAAAAAAATTTATGTGAATGTGGTTCATGCTGTTAGAAACAGAGGTAAGTTGGTTTGTTTAAAATAATATATTTTTTTAAATTAAAAAAAAATATGAATCGGAATATATTTAAACTTGTGGTTTGCAAATTTTCGAGAAGTCTTAACGTTCATTGAACTAGTTATGCAAAGACCATCTAAAAAAATTCGTGAGTTCTGAAGATTTATCACATAATACTGCTACTTTAAAAATATTTTTTATTAGTTTGATACTAATTTCTAATGCACTAAAAAGTTCCGATGTATCATTTATAATTTTTTTTAAAAATTTCCTTTATTCTTTAAGAGAAAATATTTGTTCATTGAAAGAAAAAATATTCATTATCTCATTTCAATTAATTTTATTAAATCAGAAAAGAATATATTATCTGGTTCATTTTATTTTTCAGTAGCATAAGTTAATAAGTCGATTTTTTAGAACAAATGCTGGAAATATAATATTAAAAAGGTTAAATAATTATTAATGACTTAAATAAAATTTGGACCAACTCTTTGGAGAAGTAATGAAAAAAGGTTTTACATTTTCGAATAAATTTATTTGTTAAAAATGCTGAAAATGAACAAAACCGTCATATTTGCTACTTCCAATACGTGATAAGTTACAAAAAAAAATCAGTTTGTACAGTAAAAAAAAAAAAAAAAAAACCCATCAGACTCAGCTTAACAATCGAATAAAAGTGTTCACATTTTTCGAATTTATTAAAATAGTAAAAATAGACTTTTTTGTATGTAGAATATAACACAAGAATCATACTTCGTAAAAATTTCAACGATCAAAAAGTTCAACTCTAATTTCCTTATTTATCTTTATAAAACTTAGGTGTAAGATATTATTCAACGTGAAAAACTAAAGAGTTATCAATTTTTAATGTTTGCATATTCATTACTTTAAATGTTTCTTTTAAAATGCCAAGAGAAATTAAAACAATTTGTTCCTAACAGAAAGTCTAGTGATTTTCTTTTTCTTTTTGGAAAGTATAGCACGTAGATATAATACAAGATATTTGATAAAATTAATTTAATAAAGAATTTAAATATATTATGAAAATCATTTTCAATATTTTAAACTTAAGGTATTAATATTAATTTAAATATTTATTGTAATATCTTTATTCTGAATTGACTCTAATATCAGTTACAAATGGGCGTTGCAATAATTTACTAGTTTCAAATTGAAAGAAAGCTTTAATAAAAAAATACGGGTTAAAACTAAATATTTATTTATATGTGTTTCTGAAATCCAAATTAGCTAACATTTCCAGTAGGAATTAAGACATACGCAAAAGTATCAAAAACCTTAATTCCTATTTTATGTATATACTAGAATTTATTACTTACTTACTGATCATTATGCCGTAAGGACTTCATAATGGAATGTCTCATAAAACACCGTTCATAAAAAAATAAATAAAATTTTTCTTCTTTTTAATTTATAATTTTCAATAACTTTTTTACATGAGACGAACAGTCTACATATTTTCATCTTTATTAATAAAACAACGTAAAATTGAATTTTAGCAATCGGTTATTTTATCATATTTTTTAACCGAGTTAAAATAAAAATTCAATGATTGATAGCAAGTGATATTTCATTCATATTTCGAATAACTCAAAAATATTGAATTTTTAAAACTTATTTTGCTTTTAAATTCAAAATCTGCTTTTTAATTAAATAATTGTTATCCTAATTTAAATGCTAACGAAATACTTTTAAAAATTATAAATGATTTCAGCCACTTTTACTTAGGTTCTTAACAAAGTATGTTTCGTTAATGCTTCTTTAACATTATATGCTAATGGGATTCCGAATTGCATATTCTTAATGCTACTTCCATCGTTGGAAAAATAGTAGATATTAAAGTCAATAAAGAGACATAGAACGTTTGAGGTAGTTCATTCCATCCATTATAGTTCTTATTCAATTTTTAAGAACTTTCAAAATTACGCATCCCTTTAACTAGTTTGCGTTATTTTTATCTTACATTAAATGTTAAAATGCCGAAGAAACTGATGATTATATATTTTATATATAGATATAGATAGATAGATATTTTTAAATATTCTATTTTACCTCTTATTGACCACTAATCAAAAAAAGGAAAATATGAAGTCTGTTTTTGTTTCAATAAATTATGGAAATTATGTATTCTTTTTCTTGTAATTTACAAATATATCTCATAATGCTTATTAAAGAAAATTGCCAAAATTCATTTGGAAATTTTTAAAAACTATAATTCCGATAGAAAGTATTAAAAATGAAACGAAATAGAGTGATGAAAAGTTTAGGATTCCAATCTAGTTATCAGATGAAGAAGAGAACTGCTGCAAAATATCTGATTTCCGGATTTGTTTTTATTTCGGCAACTATCGTTTCTCCGTGTGTGTGTTATGTCTCAGGATTATACCTCTTTTCTCTCTTCCTTCCGGTAAAAAGCGATGTACGTTGGAACATTAAACGCTTAAGCAAATATTTATTTTCGTGTTCTCATATAAACAGTTTCTGTATCCGAGGGAAACTGGTTGAAAGGTGTTTAGAAAGATCTGGCGTTCAATAAACGATGAAAATGTTCTTCATCGATTTTATGGTTCGTTAATAGCTTTATTTGAAATTTCTGTGATTTTTGATATCGACTTCACAATAAGTATAAAGTTTCTTCGGCAACTATGAGATTCAGTTACTTTTTTTCCCTTTTAGTATAACACAAATAAATTTAAATTCCTTTCGACAGGTCTTCTGGGAATGTTTTCTTTCCTCTCGACCGTCGATTTAGAGGGAAAATATGAAGTCTGTTTTCGTTGTGAGAGGATTGCCGTCATAGCTTCATTGATAAGGTTACGATGTAAATTTCGACTTAGGGCCGCTGTAATCGAGAGGATAATATCGCTTCGTGGGCTCGGAAAAATAAAGAGAATTTTGTTTCAGTTCTGCCGTAGCGTAGTGTGGTAGCTCGGTGAGGGAGGAAATGGCTCGTTATTTGACTATTGTTGAAAATTAAACAACCCGTTGTCATTTCAAAATTTGAAATCATATTACATTAAAGCATTACGAAGGATATTGGTGATAGGCGTGGAAAACTCAAATGAGAGGCTCGCGTTTCGCAAATTTCTGTAATGGTAGCGCTTTGTCTCCATAACTAAATATCAGCTGTGAGCTCAAATCATTAAATTTTCTACTATTAGCATTTTGGATTAACATAAAAACGGTTCTAGTCCTGAGTGTGGATACTTCAAATTACATCTTTGTTAGTTTTTTGTTTAGAATACGCATTATATTTTCAAAAAGTATGATATATCTCCAAAATCATCACTTGATGAACAATCATTATCTTTCTAAAGCTCGTCTATTAATTGACATTTTTCGGATCAGATAAATTAAACTTTGAAGATGAGTAGCACATGTAGTAAAAATGTCACGTTAACGGAAACACTAAGTCAGATTGAGCCATTAACCTCTTTGAGATGAAATAACCCATTATCTTTCTATGATAAACTCAAACTAATGCATATTAGCTCTTCAACATGACTCACCTCGTAGGTAGATTGGTACATAAATTAAGGTCTCGTATCCTTCAGTTAATGGAGTTGTTTATATAGAATGATATTAGGTGAGATTGACCCAACAATCCCGCGGTCTTGTTAAATTGTATATTGTCGTGACACAATATCTTTATAGGTGTGGCATTTACGATAAAGGAATATCAAATTACTCTTCTTCGTCAAATGCCCATCTCGTAGATCTACAGCGTCAATTGATCCTTATGAAAATAGTCCCCAATAATCTCAATGTTAAAGAACAATAAATAAATTGCCTTTTGATAATGGATCCAAATGACATGGTAAATTTTCTACAGAATTCTCGTCGATCTACAGCGAAGTTATTTCAAAAACAATCCGGAAGTCTCTATCATTTGACCATGGATTAAAATAACGAAGATTGTGTAAGCAGAGTTAGTGTTATGTTAGTTATTTTGAGCCGAAACGTGCTTAAAGGTGCTTTATTGAGATTAATATGGGCTTTTGATAATGAGGATGGACATAAAATCTAATTGAAATAATTAATTATCCATTATATAGTCGATGAGGAAGAAAACGAAGGAAAAAGCAATAGACGTGAAATTGATCCAACAGAAAGTTGAGACATTAAGTGGCTGGCTTGGATTAGATTGATTATATTTCCCCCATACTAATGCAGTCTTATGTCCATTGATCCGGAGTCTATTACAAAGAAAATGGCACGGAATAATTGAATGGAAGGATAAGTTATTTTTGGAAGAAAAGTTTCAATGCCAATGCCTATAAGGATGCAAATACTTTTTTCAAATGCAAGGATATATATTTTCTTTTTCTAGCTTTAAATTTGTGCAAATGCAGTTTACTAACTTCAACTTTGTAATGCAACTACAATGATTGGCTTATAGAATAAAATATTCGTAATTGAAGGATAATAGGTTAGATTCTCATCTTTTCAAAAACTGTCGTATAATGAAACTAATTCATGGGCAATTTGTTGCCTTTCTAAGCAATCATGCTGATGTGGTTTGAAAGTTAGGAGTACAAAGTCGGGTGTAGTCTTTGTCATTACCGTGGTTTAAATTATGAGGTTTGTTCAGAGGTACTCTAGTGTTGTTTTTTATCTTTTCTTTCTATAGAGTTTACTATTTCTAGTAAACGCAGTTGACTCGTCTCCGGGATACTTTAGCAATCCTTTTCTATTTTCGAACCTCTTTGTCAATCATTTTTCTCCTCTTTCTTCCATCAAGGAAACATTTTAAGCAAATTTTTGGTGCAACTTAGACAGATTCGGCTATTGTGTCATAAACCCAAATTATCACTTATTCAAAGTCCTGAGGCTCATAAGAACTTGTTCTTCAAAAGTTCGACTCACTGATATTTAGAAAGAACTCTGTGTTAAATGGGTGGCTCAATCACTTGACAGTAAAACATTTTCTACTCTGCACTATGCAAGTTTTTCGCACCATTTGATCGATAATTTTCCAATTTTAAAAATATGAAAAAAAGTCGATAAAATATTATGAAATCATAAATTATTAAATACAGTATGAAAAAAGTGTGTTGAGAAAAATTAAAGCATTTTAGAATTTTGGATACTCTATACGCACTACAAAGTACCTAAGTTAAAAAAAAATTTGAGATTCCCTCCAATAGCTCAAGAAGTCTTTATGGTTAAACTTATGAGAAGAAAAAAAACCATATCGTGAGAGCATATTCAAGAGCCATGTGGCCGCGGTGACCTAATGGTCATGGTCACGGACTCGCGGCCAGCGATTTTCATCAAGTCGTAGATTGGAAACTTGATGCAACTGAAGACCCGCCGTGCAGCTGGGGTAATGCACGTTAATTCTGTCGAGGATGAAAGTTTCCCCGTGGCTTGCTGTGAAAGTTTAGAGATGGAGGTATCAACTCAGATGTCGTCTGCGTCGCTTGACTGAGATTCAAAACACCGTGGTCCATCGCCAACATCCCTGTGTTGCATCTAGCGCGACATTAATAAACCCTCCCCAATGAAGAGCTATTTACTTGTTGATAGTAATTAAATTTTGATTTACTTATTGCAACAAATATCCGAAAATGTGAAAAATACGAAAAGTTTGCTTGTAAGTATCCCCTAACCGGTTTTTTCGAATATTTGTGGAGCTAACTATCAGACTCAAATGAAATTTGAAGCAAACTATTTATAAGATTTATTTCAAAAATAACTATTTAATTAATTTAATTCCCAACATAGATAATTAACATAGATAGTTTAATTTCCAATTCCATGAAAAGCAATGGATTCTATAATGAAAAGAAATTCCGTTTCATACGTTAATTAGCGAAGATCATTAAACCATTAACATCAAGTAAGGTTCCTTTTTACAATCATACTGTATTCATACGTATTTTCAGTTCAGAATTTATGATCGAATTTTTACCCATTTCCTTTTATTCGATCGAGCTGCATTTTCCGTACGAGTTGAGTATGTTAAATAACGAGATAGACACTGTACAACATTTTTATTTCATATATATTAACTTTTTTCACCTTCAGTATACTTCCCTGTTCTATCCTTACAACACTTCATGAGAATCTTCCATCGTTCGAAACACAGTGCTAGTAGTCTTTCTGTCATTTCCTTCAGGACGCGTGCCGCTTTCTCTATCACGAGCTTCAACGAACTCAAATCTTGTTCCTTTTAATACAGATCTCACATTAACAAATCTGCATAGAAGTCGCTTGGTGCATAAGGTGGATGGTCTAACACTGGGATGCTGTACTGGCTAGAAACCTATTGACAGGCATTGCGGAAAGACTTGTCCTTTCACAATTCGAGTCCTTTTTGTCCTTATTCTTTGACGTAGTTCAGCAAGAGCGTAAAGGTAGTAATGTTGAGTAATAGTTTGATCTTCAGGAACATAATGGAATACACACAATTCCATGAATAACGTAAAAAAAATCCAATCATCACTGCTTTGAATTTTGATTTGCTCATTCAAGTTTATTGTTTAGTTCTCTGTGAAAATGGACTAATTTAGGGCATGGATTGGCACTTCGTTTCAGAATCTTAAGTAAAAGCTCACGATTCGTCACAGGTTATTATCCTTTCCAAGAAGTTTAGAGTATTTTCAAAGGCATTCAGAGTGTTAGTACAAACATTTTTGCGTTCTTTTTGTTGTTCAAACGTGAGATTTTTTTTGCTCACACTTTTTTGCATGTTAAAATTGTTATGTAAGATTTGCCGCACGGATTATTTGTCAACTCTTCCATTCTCAACAATCGCATTAATACTTAACCGACGGTCAGATCGAACCAGATTACTGATTTTTGATATTGTCATCCGGTTTTGAAATGAAAGAGCGAACACTGCTTCTACGTCTATTCGGCCTTCTCACAAACGCTTAAGCCACTCAAAAACACGTGCACTTGATAAACATTCATTGTCATACACTTTTTTCTATAAATCGTAACGGTTTCTCCAAGTTCTCTGCAATTCGTTGCACTATTGTTACATTTATCATTTTTTTCGGTGAAACAAAAAAGTAATTCTAATGCAAACGAATACTATGGCTATACGTATTTGTTTACAGAAGCGAGTGTCACTGCATTCGAAAGAGAAGATTTCAAGCTATACAGCTGGCGTTTGGCGCATGCGTACTACTTCTGTAGCAGCATTAGTCTCTTATTTAATAACCACGCCTCGTAAACGTATACATCGACGGCAAAACATTACTACCACATCCTCAAGCATTGGTGGACTTGGGGAGGGCGCTGAAAGACCAGCCTATCGCTTAACAACGTCTATGTGAATTATTGCACAAACGTATAATTCACGTAATTGGTTTTTTTTTGCCTTTTTTAGAATGAAAATTTCAGATCAAAATAGTAATAATAAATAAATATAAGTAAAAAAATAATTATCAATCTTTTTTTTTCAAAAAAAAAAAAAAAAAAAAAATTGGCCTAAATGTTGTAAAAGATTCTTATAAATATATTTATATTAAAAATATTTTATACCTTATAGGCTATTCTTAAATAAGTTTTATTCATGATTTTTTAATAATATTTATGAGCTATTGAGAAACACTAATTTTATCTATGTTCAATAAAAATTACAAATATTGTTAATGATATCTTTTTTGACAAATATGCAATTTATCTTGATTTCATTTTGAATTTTTAAAATTTAAAAGATTTTTTTCATTTTTAATGGATGAATTAACATATTAATTTCAAAGTTTATTTGCCTTACACTTATTGAGTTATGTCAATTTTATCCCACTGGAATAAATTCTACGAATGTTATAAGGCTGTCTTATTTTTTTGACAATTATTCTCGCTTTTATATTGTAATTTTAATCTTTTCTTTGTATTTGTAACTGTCGGAACGGAGCTTTAAGAAAATCTCTACCCGTGTCTAAATTTAAATATTCTAGAAAATAACTCGTTATGTTTATTTTCGAAAGCTTATAAATATAAATTTAATATATTTCAGATTTTTTAAAGAAAATTACCATGTGTTAAGTGGTCTCATAGATAAGTAGTTAGTATGTTGTAGGTTCGAATCTCTCATTCCTCCCACGATATTATGTTGGAATAATTGGATGTTAAATGGCTAACAATATTGCATATTAAATATTATTGAAACTCACGTTCATAAAAATAAGTGGTGTAGAAATTCAAAGTATTGATATATTACTTTATATGTGCCATCTTCGGCTGACAAGGGATCAAAGCGATTCGGTTGGCGTTTAACTGTTACTTATTAGCTTTAATTGAACTCTTATTAAATCTTACAAAAAATCAAAGAGTGTTTTATTTTATATTCACTGAAAATTGAAACAGTTTAAGAATTAATAAGTTGAAATTGTGATTGCATACGTATTTTTGAATTTAATGGACTTAGCTTTTTTAAAATGAATTAAAATTCGAATAATATTTAAATTTGATATTTACTACGTATGGTGCTACGATAGGTGGATAGCAATACACGTATGTATTTCTTTGAGATGTATTTTCCAAACAAACCTTCGATTATCTCTGCAGCCAAAATATTTCTTTTACAGCTCTCTAGAATATATATCAACGGCAAATCACAACATAAATTCCATATGTGTCTCTCTTATGACTCATTCGTTCATATTTATGCGCATAAATTCTTTTATTGCTGACGATTTTCTCTCTGAAATGAGGAATTTACTTTATGCTCCTATCGGCTGCGATGAAATGTACTGAAGGTTAGTGCTAAAGCTGCCTCGGAAATGAAAGTTTAAGTGTTCGATGTCTTTCCCAGTGACTCTTATTTTAGATAGGAAATTTGTATGACCTTCTAGAAAAAATAATTGTTTTGCACTTGTATGGGGTAACAGCTTGGTGAATTGGAGATTTTAAACTTGAAGTGATGGAATACCGTCTAATGTAATAGAAATAACTTAATATATAAGTTCTGTAAGTTTTAAAAGAAGTCTCAATGTCTTCTTATGAAATGCCACGTAGGAATGAGATAAAAGTAATGAATTATCATCATCATGTGATTCTGGATTTTATTATAAGGTTTATCTCAACACTCTGAAAAGTAGTTCCAGATAACTATTAAAGAACCAACTTATAAGGATTAATAATAGAACCAAAATATTCAATTTTCATACCAAAGCGGTTCGAAAAGTACTTGTATTTGAAGACATTTTGCAACAATTAGGTAAACTGTTATTATCATCGGGTGCTGCCATCTGTTAAACGATGTCTAAATAAATTTGACATTGATTCATAAGTTAGCTTCGGTTCAGTAATCATTTGCTCCCAAAAAAATTTTCATTGCAGCCTCGTTGAGTTGTCGACATCTTTTTGGGTCGAATTGTCACAGTCGGGGGAGAAGTGGATTCATCATCATGCACCAGAAATTAAGCGGAAATTAATGCAATGGGTTGCTTCATATGAATGAGCTCCACAGAAGGTGACCTCATCGGCCGGAAAAGTAACGATTGGAGCGAAATGCACCATAATCATAAATACGAGTAACTGAAACTTTGACATCTGTCTAGTGAGTCACGATGCTTACTAAAAACGAACAATTTTCGATGTTCCGAGCACCATCCCTTGGAATTTCTCATTGAACAACCCTCGTAAAATCAGCCAGGTGACTGCAAGTCGTCCATCCACAGCTTAATTTTGTTCAGTGTCATCGCATCAATAATAAAAGTGGCTATTGTATTCAGTACGTTCTTAAAAGAACGGAAAATTAAGGTAATTTTTACTTTTCCCCACGACCATTAAGATTTCCTCTCATTTGGCATAAACTTTTACATGACTTTTTTTACTGTAATTTTGAATATAATTAAAAGGAAGGTATCTTACAAAAGACAAGGAATTGTATGAGAAAAAATAAGAATTTTTATAGTTGTTAACGGAGCGTAACTTCATGGAATGCGGATTTTTTTTTCTCTATTTTATGCCAATGCATTATATTTCTAAAGAAATGCAACGCTTTCTGTCTCATGAACACTTTAAAACTATTCACTACACTTCCTTACGATAAAAGTGCAATTTTACAGAAAAAAAAGGGGGGGAGAGGGAATTCGTTTTTTTTAGTGAAGGAACGGTAAAATATAAAACATTTAAATTTATACTTATTCAGCACGTATGTGATGTATGTATATTCGAAAATATTGTGAAAATATGGCAGTATTATCAAGTGTTCAAATAGGATTGTATGCAACAAAAAGTATTCAGCTAAGTTGTTGTTGAAGAGTCATTATTAAGAGATATTAAAGCTTGATGATACGAGGTACTTTTCAAATAAGCTATTATCTCCTTGTGCAAATAAATGGAAAAAAACTCGAAAAATTCTGAAAACTACGAAGAAATGCTATTTTATTTAAATTTAGACAAAATCAAACAATTTTAGAACACAACATAATCTCTAGGACTCTATATTAACATTTGAACACGATTTGGCATGGATTCCACCAATTTCTTACAATCATTTGTAATATTTGTGTCCTTGTACCACACATGAAATAATGCCGTGATTAGCTTCTCGATAGTTGTAAAGTCCATATTTAATAGGCAATTCTTACATTTTTCCCAGAGATTCTCTATTGCGTTGATATCAAGAGATTTCCCAAGCCATTCCAAAGTCTCAATTTGGTTCTCAGACATGAATTCCTTGACCATTTTGGACGTATGGCGCAGGGCTAATTCCTGTTGAAAAATCCTCGTTCCCTCAATGTATTGTTTCTTAAGCTCTGGAACTCGCCTTCGCATTGGACATACTCGATTCACCCAAAGACATCTCTTATTTGAAGAGGGTGCGGCCAAGTATCCTTCCTGCCATGTACCTTATACAATTCATCATATTTTAATTGTGTGTCTTTTATTTGATCATCCATTGTCGTTTTTTTTTTTTCAGTCATCGGTTTAAAACCTATCTGACTTGGCAGGGGAAACCCCCCCCCCAACTTATTTGCTTTTTTAAAACATATTGGCCTCTTACACCAAATTTGATGTTTTTAACTTTTTATCTTTTTTTCACTTTGTGTTTGTTTCATATTTTTAAAAAAATAATATTCTGATTGATTTTAACAAGTGTTTGGTTCTACTTTGGCTCTGGCGCCATTAAACTCCACAGTCACTCACTCTTTAGCTCTGGAATATCTTTTTATTGTAATATATTGCTGAGAACGCATCATAACGTCAACAGGCTGCAAATAACTAACCCGATTACAATCGTTTTGAGGCAATTTGACAAATTGGTTAATGTGGCAATCCCGAAGACTAACGCCTGGCGATCCCCGCACGTGTTTGAGTATGCTGACTTTGGAATAAAAAAAAATGGCTTTTCTCGCTGAATAGCACTTTCCTACAAATTTCGACTGTCCAATTGTTATTATGAAACGGCCATAAGTAGCACATTTTCTTCATTGGTTGGGTCAGAAGCCGTTTCTTCTGAGACCAATAGGCTGCAAGAATACGTCTCCGAACATTAGATGAACTAATATTTATTCCGTGTTCTTTTAAATCTCTATTAAGTGTAGCACTGGTATTTCGAGAGTAATCTTACAGCTTTAGTAGAAAAATGTCATCTCTTGGCGGTTTTTTTTTTTTTTTTTTTTTTTTTGCAACATTTTACTCTCCACTTTGGAGATATGGATTTTATTTCTTTATTTAGTTTTATGATACGGTTCAGAGTTACAATACTGAAGTCAACTATCTTCGAAATCTCTCTATAGGTCTTTGGTTTGTGTTCGGATAGGGTACAATCTTTGTACGCTTTTGCGGTATCACACTCATCTCTGACGACTGTGAACTCTCATCTGACATGATCATAGATGGAGCTTTCATCCACGGAAGTTCCCGTACATACTCTCTCAGAATCCCTCTAATTTGTGGAAATTGTTGCTAAGCAAAGGATGTATTCATCCCACCCATATTTTAATATGTTGCAATATGATTGTTAAAGAATAATAAGAATGGTTTTAAAATCCACGAAAAAAATAGTTTGTTTTTGCACAAAGGTGCATGTGAGAAATCAACCAGGAGAGAATAATTCTTTATGACATAAATATATGTAAATTTATTTTCTTCCGTTGCAAACAGGAAAATGTGTTATTTACCTGTGTTCTTGGTAATTAAGGAGATAAATCCGAAATATGTACGATATAAATTCTGCTATTACTAGTCGGTTTCTTTTCATTTCAGTATATTTCATTATGAAACACATTTAAATTCAAAGAAATTGAAAAGCCTCACAATAGTTCGTAACTCTCATAAAATATCAGAAAAACAATTTAATGACTGGAAAGTCTTACAAAGTATCAGATATATTACTACCAGTCATCGCACTGCTTCTATTGCGACGTTAATGTAAAGAAGCCAGTCCGTGAAGATTGACTCTTTGCTCTAGACACTACTGTAATCGTGCCAATTTCTCTCAAACTGACTTCGAAAAGTCAGCCATGCACCAACGTGAAGTTTCTGTTCAGAATTAGGGATTCATTTCATATCGAGAATGATTTCATAGACAAAGGAGCAATGATTTCCCCCCCCCTCTCAATAATGGATATTACAGGTATAAAGTGCGTCTCACTGTATGCTATTGAAATAAAAGTTATGCACTTTAAACATGAAAACGACATCCGGAAAAAGTGTTTAAAATAGAATCGTATTTTGTTTTAAACACAAAAACATATTTGATTTTACTATTTTTAACTTTTTTTCAATTGACGCGCGTTTTTAACCAAATTGGGGATAATAATTCGATGTTTCGGTTCTCAATATCATTTACCGAATTAAACCAAACTTATTCATAACTCAATAACTTATTTAGATAATTATAAAAAATAAGATGCCATCTCATTGTTAATGATCGATATAAATTGATATTATTGTATTTCTACGCGTTGTCTTATTTAAAATGCAAGTCGTAGATTTTGAGATGCTTGTAATAAAGTTAAAGATTTTGAAATTATTATCATAGTCGTATATACATAAGGAATGTGTAACTCAAAGCAATTTTTTCATTACAAATATTTCAAAAATATCCAGGTTTTCTTAATTTATCATTTTTATACCAAACTTCAGTCTTAACAAGTACAAATTAAGTATAAAGTAAAAACCATCTCGAATCTTTCTCTCTTCTATTAAAATTCAACATTTACTACCGAACTCACCCGAATAAATTTTTATTTTTAAATTTTTGCTTTTCTATTCAAGATGTACTTCTGTATCTTTCCTCAGGTTTGAAAGTTAAGGCTGAAAAACAATTTCTCTATCTCAAAGAAAGTACTTATTCAAATTTAAAAGGAGGACATTAAAACAGCAAAAGGCAATTAACTTTCGCTGAAAACATCAAGTTTTCAACGCGATCGTATACAAACCGACTGCAAGTTTTTTTTTTCTTTCCGCTCTCTTAATATATTTTGTGTCTATCGCTTTATTTGAACAAATTATTTTATTTCAATCTTCATCGAAATTCATGGGTTGAATTTCTATAGCGTTTAATTTCAAACACACAACCAACAAGCAAACAAACTATTAAAAGCCTCCGAAGAACTATTTTCTTTAATACAAATTCGCTTCCAATTCATTTCTATCACATTTTTTGAACGATGGGGTTTTTTTTAAAAAAAGGGCGCTTCTGAAGTCAAACTAATTGCTTTTTCTGCTTGAATGCCTTACTGAATTTTTCTAAATAAATAAAAGGTTTTTGTGGTATTCATGTAAAATTTGGGTCGGAAAAATATATTGTTGATAATAAACTCCAGAAAACCTTTTTTGGAAAATTCCTACAAACGAAAGAAATGTTGAGACCTTTTTAAATTAATTTTTGGAAGCTTTAAAGGCAGAAAAAACGTATAGCTCAGATTATTTATAGATATTTCCACATTTATAACATTGCGAAAAAAATTATAAGAATATTGGGGAAAAAAGCATTTAAATGAATAAAATGAAAATCGTTTTGAGATATCTTCTTTAAAATAAAGTTTTATCAATGAGAATATTGCAAAAATTCTTAATTTGATTATAAAGGTTTTACGGAAATTTATGCATTTCAATCAGCTTAAAAATTTTTGCAAGCGTTCTGTGTATAAAACATTGTTTGAAATTTCTAGTTTAATAGTAACATGCTCTTTATAT
>BMAW01039425.1:5964-51638 GCA_019974015.1 Nephila pilipes | reverse complement strand
CGACTCGCAGTTGATCTAGACGCGGATAGCATATATCTTTCGTTAGTCTCACGCTGTGTCTTCATAAATTTTTTTAACAAATTTATCCAAAAAGCTCGAATTTTCTTAACTCTCTTATCTAACGAATAATCTCCCTATTTATATCTTTAATGCATTTTATGACATTTGATGCATTTTTCACCCAATAAATTTAAAAGAATTTCCAATTTAAACTTCTCTAGGAAATTTTTGGAAATGAACACCTTTTCTAAAGATGAAATAAAAAAAATAGCTTCAGCCTTCCGGTCTAATTGGAATTTTGATTTTTAAAGTTCGTACACTTTTAATGAGGGAGTCTATAGATTCTATTCTCTCTTTTTTTCTCATACTCCCTGGTATTATCACTTATTAATTCTAGCTACCTCTAGTTGCTCGTTCTGTTTTTAAAATCTCAAAATAGATAATATGACCTCATCACTTTTTCTTTCGTCGATAATATTATTTTCTTTACCATCAAATAACGTAAGATATTTTTTATTACTATTACTGTTTTTAATTACATATATTAGCTAAACCTTATTTTATTTTCGAACTGTCTAAATTCAGTTGTTCTGCAATGCGCCCATAACCTTCCTTTATAGTGCTTTTAAACATTTTGAAATAATCTTAATTAATAAAGACCAAAATTCTGTGCAAAGTCTTGCAAAAAACAGATTTAGCCACCCAAGGTGCACTTTTTTTTTATAATTATTATTAAATTCCTCAATTAAGTATAAGAATTAAATTAAAAGATCGAATATCGAGAAATGGATAATAGTAAATTTTTTCCGGTATTAAAATGAAATCAAACGATAAATTATTAAACTGAATATAATTAAGCTAAATGTAATTAAATTAAAGCAAACGATAAAAAATTGAAAAGTGATCTGGTACGCCAAAACGCCCCACCTAAAACAATAGCCCCTTGGGTGGTTAATAGCCATTTCGCCCGTAGGATTCAATCACTTCCTACAAATAGCCGATCCTTATCTTAATACTTCAAATAGAATCGTTTAAATTCACGAAACTAATTGAAGAGTTTCAATCCAAATTATATATCTCTATCAGAAATTCATTGTTTTTTTTATCTACCCTATATTTCCTTTAAATCTATTTCTTTTATATATAATCAAATCTAAAACAATTCACTTTACTTCTATCTTCATTTTCTTGCTTTATCGTATCTCATTTGGATTGAAAAGAAATTGAAATTTTATGCAATTTAAATTATCATAAAATCTCCGAGGTTAGTGAAGAGAAAATCGCGAACGACTCTCCACATCACAACTTAAATATAAATAAATGATCAAATCAATGTCCTTCGACTTCATCCATATCGGCTTTCGATAGATCTGCTGTGGCCACCTCTTCAGTAAATCGCAATTAGTAGTGACAGGTTAAAAAAGTGCCAAATATCTGACCCAGTAGGTAGTTCTTTTTTTTTTTTTTAGCCCAGTCAAGAAATATACACATGTCTGGACCTGCAGAATATCAATTCAAATCTATCCTAAAGTATCGCAAGGTCACCAGATCTCCGCTGAAGATCAGTATAGGAAACTAATTATCCCACAATTCTTAGCGCCATTTCGTCTTTTACTCGAGCATAGCTCTGCACAGCACTTTGCCATAATGTTTATTATTATTATTACAGGACTTTTTGCTGCACACTTTCGTCATTGTCGTTTGGAACGACACCCGCCTTCAGGTAGAGCAGTACAGAGGCACAAAGGTGCCGACCACCTTGTACCCGAAGTGCCGAGAGCATGTCTGGATGCCCCAACTGTTCTTCGAAACGACGAAAGACGCGAAATCGGACCAGACGCATTTGCCGAGCACAGAGTTCAAGATTTTGCCAGACGGAGCCGTTTATGTATCCACAAAGTGAATTATTTTCTGTTCTTCAATATCGTTTTGACGGTATATGACATGATGCAGGGTGAAACACTTTACATTTTAAATATATATATTTTTTAAAACGCTTTACTGAATTTCACTTGATGTGTGTGTGTGAGTGTGTGTGTGTGTCATCAAATTTTCGATCGTTACTTTAACCACCTTCCCATCAAGCCAGAGCTTTGACATTTTGGAAATCGTTCGTACTCGCCTAACAATGCAATATTTAGACGTTTGCGACAAGTTTTAACTAATATTTCAATAATTTTAATAAGTCAAAATATTCTTTCCTTTCGGCGCTTTTAGGATCGAGGAAAAAATTTCTTTCCCCCTCTGGGAACACCGGGCACTCCCCACGCTGCATGAGGTATCGTAAAACTTTTGTACTCACAAAGGGGAGATACTATCTCCCCCTTACTATCTCCGAGATACTAAGGGTTGCTTGATTTTTAGTCAGTAATCATTCGCAAGAAAGAAAGTTTCCAATATTTGGCGCCATGTCTTATCACAATAATTTTTTCTGAATTCTGGTTCCCATTTTTTTTAATAGAATGACTTACAAACTTTCAAATGCATGTTTTGATTTTATGAGTATTGTGAATTTTTTAATACGCTCACAAATGTCTCTTTTTAAGAAAATTTTAAAGTTAAAAATAACTAACAGTTTTAACTAATATTTCAATAATTTCTCTAATAAACTTTGCCACCATATAAAAACGTTGTTTTTAAAAACATTGGTTTTTATATCGAATTATTATTCATAATATAATATATTTTTCTATGTTATTCATTTTCTGGAATTTGTTTTTGAACTAGGACGTAGAAACAATATCTTTTAGACCAGTTGTGACATTGGGCTATTCGCGGTTTCTCTTCACTAACCTTGGGGACTTTCAATTGAGATTGATTGCTTTCGCTAAACAACCTTTGCCCAACCAAAAATGAAACGTGATGAAGAAGGTAATATGCAAAGCAGTTAGGAATGAAGTGAAGCGGTTAAATTAAGAAGTATATAAACTCCATCTGAAGGAGCAGAGAAAGGGAGGAGAAGGAGGATCAAAGAGGCGTTGTAACGAGAGGAGGTGGAATCTAAATGCTATAGTATTGAAAGGCTGCTTTAAGGATTAGAGTTGAGGTCCGAGTGTAAAACACTCGGATTGAGAATTGTTCTAGTGTTTTCAGCAGTTGTTCCAGATTCAGTCTTGCAGTTGGTAAGAAGCTGTTAGATTATTATTGGTGGGTTGAATTAAAGTATTAATAAACTTGACTTGGAGAGCTATATTATTATTGTCTTAGAGGATATATATTAATAAATGTTGAAAGCTGTTTTGGTGGTTCTGTAATTATTGGTGTCATATTGTTTAATATTAGATATTAGTGATGGCACAAGATAACACCCGGGGTAACCGGTTGTTACACAGTACCATTGATCTTTCTGCTAATGAGATTTTATTCCATCACATTTTTCTCAACTACTTGGAATATCAGTCGCTGCATCCATCGAATTTCCTGAGGCTATCGGTCTCGAGCTAAGCAATGGCTCTAGGATTATTGATTAAGAACACGATCTCCAGAGAAAAATTTCTGGTTCAGTGAGGAGTATTTCCTAGTCTTCAAAAACATGGCATCGTGTCGACATTTCTGGTTTTTTAGCAATGGTATAACTTCAGTACGATCAAGATTGGCCTGGATGCGAGTCTCAAGGAGTTTTTCTTTTCTTAAATCATCTCTGGTAGGCCCATGTATCTCGAACAGCTTTACCAAGGCCGAAGTCACTGGTCCAGTAGGAGGAAATGAAATGACGCATCTATTGTGTGAGATCAAGGAACCTAATAATTTTGGATAATTTTCCTACGTTGTTCAGTTCCTATTTCCCCCTCAATCAAAATAAAAAAGCTAAATTTTTCCCATTCTCACATCAAATGAAAAAATCATTTACACAAAAGTTATTCCCATCTTCAGTTTTGAAGTGACTCTTGGGCACTCTACATTTATTCTAAAAGCGGGAGTGAAACGGATACTGATTTTCGTCATATAGTTTGCTTAAACAGTGATCCAAGTTTAAAATATCAAGTTTTAAATTTTGACCACTCCTTTGTTGAAATCTCAGGTTGATCTTATTTTTTACTAATTTCAAGTTCCGGAAAATTTAAGCACTTGACCATATCAAACCTAAGACTATCTATTTGAAAAACTAAGACGTTCGAAGAAATTAGAATGTTTGATAATTCAAGTACTTTCGAATTAAAAAAAAAGCGCCGGGGGAAATTTTACGGTTGCGAGAGCCGAGTGATCATGAACTTACCGCCAGTGTTGTATCCATCAAGCTGAAGGGTCCTGATTCTACTAAAGACCTGTCGTGTGCCGATATATACTCTATAACAAAATATAAAAAAAACGACGTACCAAGAAGGAGTTGCCCCATTGTAATGAAATTTCGTATGCATAGACATCTGGACCGAACATGTAAATGATTAAAATTCTGTCTGATAAATGAAAGTGGGAGCGACAGCGCATTGGAACAGGTGTATATAAGAAGCTATTCTCAATCTGATGGTCACATTTTCTGTTGCATTGCGATTTAGGAAACCTTTAAACGACTGAAAAAAATGCCTCGCTGCAGGATTCGAACTCATTACGAGCAACTACCAGAGTTTGAAAGAGGTCGCATCATTGGATTGAAAGAGGCAGGTTGGGTAAATCGGAGAATTGCTCGTCATATAGGTTGAAGTACTGCGGCGATTAGAAGATTCTGACAAGAATGGGTGGACATTGGTAGATTTCAGCGTCATGATGGTGGCGGTCGATTTAGGCCACAGCAGATCGGGAGAACAGAGTGACTGTCAGATCAGATGTCATAGCGCCTGATTCATCGTTATCAACCATCAGACGTGCGACCCGCTCACGAGTTTCCACCATGACCATTCACATATGGCTAATAGAGCGAAATCTATGCTCATATCGACAGCTACGACACCGGCCACTCATGCCTGCACACTGTCGAACCAGATTACAGTGGTGCTAGGCTCCATCAGGTTGGAATCATGTGGACGGGGACGTATAGTGTTTAGCGACGAATCTCTGTTACAACTGTGTCCTGACGATAATCGAGGACGTGTCTAGAGACGTCCAAGGGAGCGTGACGATCCTATCACTATAGCACGCCACACAGGCCCGCAACCAGGAGCTATGGTCTGGGGTGCCATTTTCCTTGATAGCCAGACCCCTTTGGTCGTCATTAGAGGCACACTTACAGCACAGCGATACGTCGACGCATTCTGAGAAACTGTTTTGCTACCGTTACTGTTGCAGTACAATGGCTTTATTTTTCAGCAAGACAGCAAGATAATTTCAGACCACTTACGGCACGTGTTTCTATGAACTGTGTTACAGCTTGTCGAATACTTCCTTGGCCAGCCAGATCTCTCTCTCCAATCGAGCATGATGGGAAGGCGACTGCATCTACCAGGGAATGTTGATGACCTAGCCCGGCAATTGAAGCAAATGTGGTAAAAAATACCGCAGGAGACCATCAGGGATCTTTATCACTCTATGCCACTTCGTGTGGCTGCTTGCATACAGACTAGAGGTTGGTGGATACCTTATTGAGCTCTTTACTTTGTAACTATGTAACTCTGAAATAAATCATTCATTTTTTCTGAAACTTTAATCATTTTCTATTCTGTACATAATTTTCCTGCAATTGTTGTTTCCATCGGACAACTCCTTCTTTGTGCGTCGTTTATTTGTTATATAGTGTACTTAAATATATATGGATTGTTTGTATTGACATGCAATGGAAATTAGGCGAGGTTGGGTGCCGCCATTACTTTACCAAGGTTTAAAATAAAGAGTTTTGTCCCCGGTAGCCCCCGTGTGCCTTCTTGGAGCGACGTCATGAAAGAACAGAGGTGAAAGATATTACCGTGATGAAGGAAGTCGATCGGGTACACGAAACAAATGTGAAAGAGATTTGTGGAGTAAAAAATGCGCTTACTTTTGTGCCAAGCTTTCGTTTTCTCTCGCTCTAGGTGACCGTAAAATAAAGTTTGTTTGAAATAAATTATTTCTGAATAAATTGAATTTGATCATGTTTACAGTCAAATGATGAGTACACATAACATTAGGAAGAAATTAGGATTAATGTGCAGTGCATTCCTAAAATTTTAATTGCTTTTCTTAACGATGTTCTTAGGCAAGTCCGTTCTCTTGAGCTTCTCTTCTTTCCAGGAAATTCTTGAACGAATTTGGCTACTTATCTTCAAAATCCCGTGGAGCCATATTTTCTATTGAATGACTATGGCTTAAAATATGACATTTTGGCTTCTACTCTTTCTGACGAATATAACGCCTGCAGTGATGAGAGATCGGGTATGTTTTGAGTTCTCAGGAGGTCTGAACATCACATCTTTGACCCCTTAGTGTCCCTTCTCTTCTTTAGATAAGTACGGCCATCATGACTCCTAGGGATCTCTTTCTTTCTTATGGAGTTTATTGTTTCCAGTAGACTGATTTCCCGGGATGACGTAGTAATCATTTGCTCTTTTCTTCCTGTCCATCAATTATTACCTTTTTTCCCTATATTTCTGACGTCAGGATCACAGATACGCATTATTTGGCACAGCATACCCATATCTGACTCTTGAGCCATATTTCACGTGCTCTTTCACTTAGTATTCATGCATCTCAAAAAGGTCACCTAAATTTCCTCAAAGGACTGAGCTGCGTTTTAGTAGGACTCCTTGTTGAAGTGTGAGATACACCACTGGCTGTGGGGTCTCTGTCCTCTCATTGTCGCAATAGACGTGGACATGCAGTCCGTTATAAAACGTAGAATATCACACAAAGTTATCATCTTAGAGCAGTCAGGAGTTCTAAACTATGACTCGCATGAAGTTCCCCACTTTTACACGCGAAATGTTTACCAAGAAAACAATGTTTTTCTTCGTTGGGATAATTGAATCGAGGATAGTTTTAAGATAATATTACACAGACGTAATTTGGCATGATACTTTAATTTTTGCATAAACTAAAGAATTGTGCACTAAATTAAAATGTAGTTCTTATTTAAATGTAAAGCCTAAAGCTTTCAAGCAAACAACATTGGAATAAAATTAAAGGGAAAATTATCGTGAAAGTTGTTCAAACTAAGGAATGTTTTAGTAAATACATTCGAAACCAATGCAATTTTTTCGTCATCTTAAAACTGTTCCTTTTACTAAATCAAAATTTTTATTACAGGTTTATTTTCCGAGCTATGTGCGAGTTGAATCTGGTGTATTATCCTTTTGACTCTCAAAATTGTGTGTTTAAGATTTCTCTCAGTAAGTGTCGATTGCTTTATTCATTTTGTTTTATTACACCTTGACTTTGTTTAATACATGGGGCAAGTGTGTCGCACGTGCCATGTTGTTGATAAAGCTTGGCCTGCCGAACAAATTATGCAGACTGGCTAACGTAAAATTTTTTAGATTCTGTTTTTATTTGATTTTGAAATGGATAAAATATTTTTTTTAAAATAAATCGTTTCAAATTGCATGGCAATCACTATAAAAAATATAATTAGTTTACGAATACGTGAAACAAATGACAATTTCTACATTAATAAGATGGAAAGTTATTATTTTCGAATTATTCTAAAGTGCAAACACGAGGTTGTAAAACAAGTTATTGCAGTGGGAACCATTCGTCAAGTTTGTGAAGTACTTTTGCAAACAATTTTCATCTTTTTTCCCTCTCATGACATGAAATACAGTATCTTCGCTCGTTAGAAGTGCCTACATTTTTTCAAAAAATATTATCATTTTAATGGAATGCATCCCGCCCAGTTTCCCCACTATCCTGAGGTAAAATCAAAGCGAAACAACTTCCTCTCTAAACGTTGTTGTCGCTATAGTTTTGAATCAAATGCGCTTTATGCAGCCAGTATTTTGATTTGGGAGACCGCGTGAACCACATTTCCTTTACGTTCAAAAAGCTTATTTTTGATCGCTTTTGTCAAAAATAATTATGCTAGTATTTTTACGGTTTCGCATGCATAATGATTCAGTTGTTTTACGCAGTTTTTAGCAGGCTCAAACAATTTTTCCTGTTGTGGTGATACACGAGTTCATGTGTTACCGTTGTTCTTAAACGAGGTGGGCAGTTTTCACCCACGAAGTAGCTTAAGAAAGCATTTGACTTCAGGACATTTTTTTGTATGAACTGTCTAAGGAAAAAAAAACCCATTTAAATACATTTCATTGAAAGTTTTGGAAAATAGAGGAATTAACTCATTAATCTCCAGACTAAAAAGAAACATCAGAAAATATATTGACCAGTGGTGCGTTTGTATTTATCTAAAAGCAAAATGCAACAAGTTCTTGGGATTGCAAATACTGTGGGCTATATTGTGCAATGTTTTGTACCAATTCTCGCCTTTTCTTATATTTATCCCTTTGTTGCGGGACAGCGAATCCTTAAAGTCGCATAAAAGTGCTGTAACATTTTTATTTAGATTTAACATCCAGAAATTTTTTGATTTAATTGAAGAATCTAAAAGTTTAAAAAAGATATTAAGAAGCAAATCAGCAACTATACTTCTCTGAAATTTAGGTTAGTAAGTCTTGAAAGGTGCATACATACACACACAAAATTAAAAGTGTTTTTATTATTCAAACAGCTTTCGGGAAATTGTAATATTTTTAAAATAATTTTCACAATCGATTTCGTCACAATCATAAATTGTGTACTGGAATATTCAACCCTGAACATTCGAAAGGCCCCGCTCCAGAGACATGTTTTAATTATATAGCAATCAGAATGCTCCACTATATATACATATATATTATCTTTCAATAATATAAGTAGAAAACATTCATGGAAATAAACATTAAAGTATTGTACAATACAAAGAGAATTAAAGTAAATTTAAAAATAAAATAACTAAAAATTTTTTTTCGATGTATTGGGAAAAACTAAAAAGATTATTAACTATTAATTCTTGAGAAATAAGTTATAAAGTTATATAACACTCTTTCATTTAGTTGCATAATTTAATAATTATTAAAAGAAGTTAGCATTTTATGGTTTCGAAGTCTGCTCTTTTCGCAACACATTACTTAAAAATGTTTTTTATTTAATTTATCCTAAAAGTTGTAACTTTATTAGCTTTGTAATAGTAGCTCTTCAAAGTTAGGGTACTCTTTAATGAACGTTTTATACTTTAATCACAGTGTACAAGAATCAAATAAAATGTCGTAACAATATGAATGTTTGTTTTACAATTTAGTTATAAAGTGCTTCCGGTAATCTACCAATAGGTTTTGTTTTAAAAATTTTACCGAATTACCGGTATCAGAAGAAGTCGTTTAACTCGCAATCACTAATTTAAAGGATTTTACATTTTTCTCCAATTCTAGTGTCTCCCAACGCTTTGAACGAGTTGAAGTGGATAGGATCGGAGGAGAGCCCTTACAAAAACACTAGAAAATCGGTGGAAGTCTTGAAGCAACCTCATCTACTTTTGTTTTACTTCAAGGACCCGACGGCTCATTCCGTCACAGAAGAGTTCGCCGAAGGTAAGATGACGTGTCACATATGCGCAAATGTCAAAGAAACGGACACTGCAGTCAGCTTTTCACTCACAAATGGTCCTCACTTTGTTAAATGTCTTCGAATAGAACTGGATTATGATGTTAAAAGATCAGATAATTAATTTAATTAATGTAGACAACAAAGGAGATGGAAAAAGAAGAAGAAAAGTAACGGTTCTCTGAATAATCTGAGAAAAGTAATAATTCTCACAAGACTCTAGAATGGTTAATAAAGGATAGATATTCACCATAAATAACAGCAGGTTTAATGTTAACTTGCTCTCTTAAATCGTAATCTGTGGATCATCGAATTTCCTCAGCTGAAAAAAATAGCTTTTATCAATCGTTCAGTTTAACTGTAATTAATATGCACTACAAAAAGGAGTGCAGCCAAAGAGGAATGCAGCATTATAATTCTTTTTTTTTTTTGAAAATCTTTAATGCTTCTTGAGACGTAATAATGCAATATATATATATATACTCAAAAATATACAGTTTTAAATGAATATAATTTAGTATTAGAAAATCAGAATATATATATATATATATATATATATATATATATATATATATATATATATATATATATATACTGAAAAATTGATGAAAGAATAATTTAAAAATATTTAAAAAAAGACAAAAATCCAAAAAAAAAAAAAAAAAAAAAAAAAAAAAAAAAGTAAGAATAAAAAAAAAAAAAAAGTAAGAATAAAAAAAAAAAAAGGAAAAATATGAAACCAAAGTAAGTCAAAAAAGCAATTTCTGGTTGATGGACCGACCATATATATATATATATATATATATATATATATATATATATATATATATATATATATATATATTGATTTGTTGATACAATTTTGTGAATTATAAATTTTATTTTTTGTAGATTTTATCGCTGAACTTTTTTTGCATCTTTTAATCATTGATCCTTTTGTAATTTGACGCACCAGTCTAATAAGTCGCAAAGGGTTAAGGTTGGTACCATTAAAACTAGTTTAACCCCACTTATTCGGTCCTCAGCCCGAAATTGCTTTTTGACTTGCTGAGTTCCATATTTTCATTTTTTTTTCTTTCATTTTTACATTTCTTTCTGGATTTTTGTCTTTTTAAATGTTTTAAATTATTCTTTCATAAATTTTCAGTATATATATATATATATATATATATATATATTAAAAAAATTTTTGGATTGAAAATATCTCCATCGTCTTTTTAATGGAAGTTTCCTCCACATTTTTCTTAACAATTCCTCTTGCTGTGTCCCATGAATTTCCAGACAGGTTGTAGATTGCATCTCTGGTAATGAAGCTTCTTTCTAGTTTCTTTCTTTCTCCCATGAATTTCTGGAAAGGTTGTAGATATTGAATGAAAAAGCAAACGTTAAGGTCTGCCTGGAGAAAAAGAAACAGGCGATCAGGCGAAAGTGAGAACAAGATTCAGAGAACGACATCGGGTTGTTGTTCTTGATTTATCAGGAACACTTTTCAGAATACGATCAAGATGGCCTTGATGTAAGCCGAGCGTTGCCTTTCTGTTGTAAGAGGATCGATGACAGGCTCACGTGCCTGGAACGTTTGACCTAAGTGAATATCATAGGCGAAGAAGGAGCCCTGCTTAAATGAAATGACGATGGATAATTTTCATTCGTTGCTGAGTTGCGTATTTTATTTCAAAATCAAAAAACGAAAACTTCATTTTCGGATACCGACAACAAATAAATAAATAAAAAATTCATATTTTAAATTATTAAGTGAATTTTGGTACCTTGTGAAAAGTGGGTGTTACAAAAACACATTTTTGATATTTCTCAAAAAAAAAACCCCTCTTTCAAGTGCTTTTTATTTATTTATTTTTTTAAAAAAGTATTTTTTTCCACTGAGTCTATTGAATAAAATGTTGCCGGGAGTAGGAAATTATCTGCCCCTCTCCACCGATAAACGATTACAATAAATTGTTAGAGTACGGTTTTTGAAAAACATTTATGGTAAATACTTCGATCGTTCTCATTCTATCCAAGAAAAATCGCTTTGCTTTAGCGCCGTTTTCGAGATGCAGTTTTATAGCTAACATTCTAATTAAATCTGAAAAATCACTAGCTTGTATTATCGAATGAAATTTTGCGTTTGTATCATGCGTGCAGTCAATTACGTACTTTTATGACCCAAATAAGAAAATACGCGCATTTAACATTCTCTTGAAATTGTCGCTAATTTCTCCTTCGTGCTTACTTCACGTGCGTGACATCACAGTCTTACCCGAAGTGATTCTAGAATCATTGACTTTCCCGGTATCCATTTGTGCAAATCACGACGAAATGAAGCCAGTCAATTACTGGAAAAAAGAGCATAGACGATTATCAGAGGATTCGTCAGGGTCACTATTGCAACACCTTGGTTCTTTAAATGTCTGCTACTATAAATAAGAGTAGGATATTTCGTGTAAAATAATTAAATCTGCCAAAAAAAATTTATCTAATAAAAATAAATCTAATATAAATTTCATCTCTAAAATAAACTTCAGTATTTCTGATAAAAAAAAAACAGTTGTCAGCCGTTTGTTTCCCCTGTTTAAATATTTCTAACAACCTTCAAAATGAAAGATGAATGATATTTATGTACGTTAATATACAGAGTTACATACGAGGGTAGTTGAATGTCTTTAGAAATTCCATTAGATGGTGCTCGTCGTATCGAAAATGGTTTGTCCTTGAATCCTTGTGTCGTGATTAATTAGACAATTGTCTAAGTATCATTTACTCGCATTCAAACTTCAAAAATTCTTCGTCATAATTTTTCGAGCCAATGGCCCCATCCTTGCCTTCTCTGGAGCAGATTCACCAGAAGTAATTCATTGTTTTGATTTTCGCTTGATTTCCAGAGTCCAATGAGGAATTCAGGTATCAATCCAATTTTGATTTGCGGCAAATGACTCCCAAATCAAAACCTGCTAGGAATCATAATCAAATTTGTCTCGTCTTCGTTTAACAGATAGCAGCACCGAATGATAACAACAATTTACTTTAATGATGCCATCTGTCTTTAAATACAAGTACTCTTTGAGCCACCCTCGTATTTTTATTCATATTTATTGATATCGTTTTGCTACATTTCATCATCAGAAATATGTGTGTATATTTTTTGTAAAATACAACCAGTAAATATTTTTGATGCAAGTATAAATATGTCAAAAAATATTTTACCCATATCAAGTAATTATGTCGACATCACTTTTCTGAAAACGAAATTCAAACGTATCAGCTGATAAATGTAATAATTTAACTATTTCTTTCATTTAATCATTTTTACTTTTTTCCAAAAAAATGTTTTATTAATCTAAATGCATAAAATGAATCAAACAATTGGCAAAATTAAAATTTTATAAACTGAAAAATTGGCGGAAAAAATAATAACGCAGAGGGACTGAAATAATGAGAAAGTAGAACGCAAATTGCCCAGCAGGGTATCCTCACCCCATCCATTCGCTGAATGCAGCTCTCTTTCAGAAACAATTTCATGTAAATCATTCGCATTAATTTGAGGTTGAAGAGAGGCTTTACACACTTTGTTAAACAATTCGTTATGAATGGTGTTTCAGAAATAGTCTATTTTTGTTCTGAGGGTTATGAATAATCCCCTCTCGACTGCTGTGGTATTATCGAGAAGTTATAATTTCGAAACATAGTGCTCTCTCCATGATCCGACAGATATCGTCTGATTGTCTGATTACCGTAAAATCCCTAAGAATACCACCCCCTTAAGCAGCAAAATCTATCCATTATTAAATAACATTAAATAAACATCAAACAGACGAAATAATTGAAACTGCAAGACATTTATGACTGTTGTACATCATTATTTGGTTCTTATACCGTATCTCAATTTAATATACTAATCAAAAACTACTAAGCTTCAATTGAAAACACGCAAGAACAAAACAGTTTCTTTATTTATAATCATTGTAGAATATACGAGGTGTCTCACTCTGGATCCTAAACCTTATTCTTAATGTTAATTTATGATTTAAACAAGAAAATTGACTTACAAGTCTAATTGTTCTTAATTTCAGTCCACAAAACTAAAAGAAGGATTTCAATCTGAATAAAAATTCTCTAACCGTAGATCCTTATCCTCTATCTCCCTTCATTTTTCATTTATTATATATCATTTATGTATCATCATATCTAAATCACTTCACTTTACTCAAATCTAACTGACCGTTTGATTTTGGTCAGGAAGAAATTGTGATAGTGTGCAATTCCAATCGATAAGAGTCTCCGAGGTTACTGAAGAGAAAATCGCGAAAAGCTCAATTTCTCGCATTTACTGCTCTGTATTGATAGCTTACATCATTCCTTTCAAGTAGAGTGCATACAATACTGTTCTGTGCAATAATTTCCCTGTTTAAAAATGCCGGAGAACTCGCAGGGCTAGATAGGGGGGGGAAGTGCCGGTTTACTGAGGGTATTGCAACTTTCTTAGGATTTCTGAGAAAGTAAATTAAAGACGGTGAGATTAACATTTGTTGTCATCACTTTCATAAACCTATTTTGTATCCGTAGTTTGTTATTCTTTCAGGGAACTACACCAGCCTGATGGTGAACTTCTGCATGACCCGCCGTTTGACCGGAAGTGTGATGAACGTGTACATTCCGTCCACCATGATCGTGGTCATGAGCTTCGTCGGATTCTGGCTCAGCGTGGAGCACGTGCCCGCGAGAGTGGCCCTCAGCGTCACGTCCCTACTGACACTTTGCACCCAGGTGAATTCTAGCCTCGAAACGGGGCAAATACTGAAGCGTCCCTCCACAGGGAAAGACAAAATCATTTTAGATTTAACGCTGCATTCAAAGTGCAAAATAAATAAGGGATAGTATCGGAAACCTAAGCGTATTTCTCTTATTTTAAAATAGTTTCACAGCTCATTTAGATTAGATTATATTCCTTAAGAAACTTTGTTGTTCTATAAACGCACCTCTTAAAGCGTGTTTTGCTAAGATAAAAATTTCAAATAATTTTTA
Source organism: Nephila pilipes (assembly GCA_019974015.1). NCBI lineage: Eukaryota > Metazoa > Arthropoda > Arachnida > Araneae > Nephilidae > Nephila > Nephila pilipes. The sequence continues at coordinate 37,133 of BMAW01039425.1, read as the reverse complement.
CACTTTTTATAGTCACTACATTGCTATCAATTTTATGTGTGGAGGGCTGTATCAGAAATGAAAAAAAATGTGCAACAAAATAATTTCTTTTCAGAATTTTTCTGACAACTGTTTATAATTAGACAGAATTAGTTTTTGAGAATTTTATAAGAACATAAACTACAGAGCTTAAAATTGTGTCTTGACGGGTGCAGGCACCTGCACCAAATGGTAAAAATTACGCTTGTCTATTACTAGCCGCTGTCCTGTAACTTCTTGCCCTTTCCCAAAACAAAAAGAAAAAGAAAAAAGATATGAAAGAAAGAAAATTAAATAATAACGAGCGAAAGGGTTAAGAAAGTTAGAAAAATGGTATTGAAAAAAATGGATTTTCAGTTAGAAAATTAGAAACGTAAAATTCGATTAAGGGATAAATATGTTTTGATTGCTTTAAACAAGAAAACAGGTCACCCACACACAAACACACAATTGACGCTTTTACCAATTTCCCCCCCACTTTTGAATAAGGTATCACCTTAAAATGTTGCACTCAAGTGAGAGATCAATTTGAAGGACAATACATTATTAAATTATAAGACTGCAAAATATAGGAATTAAAAATAAAAAATAATATAAAAACAAAATGATAAATTAAAAATAGAAATAATGTTTTTTTTTTTTTTTTTTTTTGCAAATAAAGACCAAAAAAAGTAGAAAAAATGAATATAAAATTAAAACACACACATCTATGTGGTAAAAGCGTAAGAAAATGAACTGAAAAGTAAAAACTAATTTTTTTCTTCATTTAGTAGGATGGGCACCAGGGCATTAGGGGGAAATAAAAAATCGAATTTAAGACTCTTTCTTTTTGTGACATTCATGTTCTTAAAACTATTCGTAAAACTTAACAATTAATGATACTTTAATCATTTGATCGAACTATAAAAGTATTCTTTGGTCAAAATTTGTTTTTCTCTTTGAATTGAATATGGACTTGATTTTTCTAATTTATTGATATTTAGGTACCATTTTTATAAATAATATTTCATAAATAATCAAAATATGTTACTCTTTATATATAAAACAATGCTCAAAATATAGTGAACCAACTTTTTACAGAATATTGTCGTATATTTTCATTTAAAAAAATTTAGAATATCGTAACTTTGGAAGTTTAAAATTATTTTTCCTTTTTGTCATATAAAAATTATTTCTTAAAACTTAGGAATTGCTTGGAGAAAAAATATTTTATGTTCACTATGTGCATAAATACCCTTTTAGAGGCATAAAAAATTTGGAACCATTTTGTGTTATAGTTTTCTTTAAAATGGTACCTAAATTAAAATAATTCTCGTAAATATGTCCATATTCAACTAAAAGGGAATAAACTCGTTTTGACAAGAAAATAACTTTTATAATTCTATAGAATGATTAATTTATCATTATTAAGCACAGAAAATATGAAGGACCAGAAAGTAATGTCCTTTTTCATACGTTAAATTCAAACAAACAAAATTTTACCCAGTTATTGTTTTTAATCAATGATGCAGTCACCCACGTTATCAACAACCTTTCACCATCTAGTGTGGAAATTTTTAATGCCGGATCGATAAAAATCAATTGGATTTTGAGCAAAATACCCGGAGATGGTATTTTGGACGATAATTCGTATTCTCACATTTCTTGCCTCTTAGAAAATATTGTAGAGGTCGAAATAATTGGAAATTTGATGGCACAATATCGGGAGAGTAGGGTGGTTGAGGCAATACCTCCCATCACAATTCATTAATTTTGCCAGGGTTCATCATGCACAGTGTGTTCTGGCATTTTCATCTTGCAGAACACCAGCTTTTCTGATGACATTTGCTGGGAATATTTCAATTAAAGATTGATTTACGCGATCCAATTATTCACAGTGATGATCTGCATTCATAGCCTGTCCAGCACTTTAGAATGCATAACCCCACGAATACTCTATTCATTTGGGGAGAGCTACTACCTTTTGCCTTTCGGATTAACATAGAGGACTCATTTTTCATATCCAGTGATCAAGCAATCGAAAAACTCTTCTGCATTGTGCCGCTGTGTAGCAATAAATTGCATGGGGTGGATCGGTTAGCTTTGTTTTCTTCGAACAGATTAAGCAGTACCCAAACACCTGCTCTGCTTTACCAATCTGCTGCAAATGTTCTTGGAGGGTCGACCAAGGTTGGTTCAGAGTGTGTGTGCATGCTCCTCGGTTGCCTGATAAGATTTTCTTCCATCCTTAACATGTCATTGTCTAAAGTTGTTGGTCTTTCTGATCGGTACGAGTTTGAAAGATCGAAATCATCGGATTTCAACTCAGAAAACGACCTTTGGTATTTATGAACGTCTAATGCGTTTATATAAGCACCACAAATACTTTTGGTAGCAACCGTTGCTTTACTACTCTTGTGAAACTCAAATAGCATATAATGTCGAATATGTACCTCTTCTGGTATTTGGCTGCCCATTTGAACTAAAATTGCAATAAATAAATAAATAAAAAAATAAAGTAAAAAAAAAAATAAAAATAAAATTCAAGTATTTACGAGTAAACAAGTTATTTTGATCTTAAAATGACGACTTTGAAGGAACAATGAACTGATAAACGATTAGCAAATATTGACATTCGCAGAAGCAATACCTGCAGGTTCTCCTAATAATTGAGAAGATATCACAAAAACGAGTAGTTTCAGATATGAAATTCCAGAATTCCTCGTATGTCATAGTACCCTTAAATGAAACTGTATTGAAATTGATAATTTATTATCATCATAAACAAAAAAAAAAAAAGTGAAGAATTTTCAATCCTGGGGGAAATTGTAACTAAACACTGAAGTGATGTGTGAAGATAATAAGTTAGATAGTTAGACTGGGTTGAAGCACATTTTAATTTATAGTCAAACTTTTTCACCTGGACAGTAAAATCTTTTTTTAAGAAGGTAATAAACAATTTTCAGTACATTTTCTATTCATTTCTTTCTGGCTTAAGAAAATAGTCTTCACTTTTTAATTCTTTTTTTTAAGCTTTTGCTACATAGAAGTGTAGAGTTTTTCAAAACACACACATATATACATATAAACAATATATAAATATTACAATTTATATACAAAAACATTTAAGACTAATTAAAACAAAAATCCCTAAAAAACAAAATCTAAATTGTTAAAGAAATAGCCGAAAATTAAATTAACATTTGTACAAATAAAATAAAAGTTAAACAATCAAATAATCTAAATTTTAAAGCCCTAAAACATAAGAAATCGAAACAAACTATTTAAGAATCTAACAATTTGAGACAAAACAGAGATAGAAAAGTCAATATTTAAAAAAAATGGAGATAATGAAATTAATACTTTTCTACACTATGGAATGGATTAATGTGTGTTTATACCGGTAACTACAAATCTTACCATCGCATTTCTGAGAATTACATTGTAAAAAGATAGTAATAAACCAAAAATGAGAAATTTTGCAATTCAAACACAGAAAAGGAAGATGTATATATATATATATATATATATATATATATCTCTGTGTGTGTGTAGAACGGATGGGAGATTGAACATCCCGAATCTATACTGGTTTACTAGGGCTACAAATCAGTAATCAATTACCAATCCTTAATGCAAATTTTAAGAAAATGATAAATCTCTGAACTGTGATGATTTTATGTATTTTTATGTAAGATGTATTTTCATTACTGTACACGACGGTGAAAACAAATATCATTCAAAATTCTAAGTCGAACTTACTTCGTTTAATACTATTTGCCCATTGCTTGAGATAAAAGTGATCCGCGTATTAGTTAGTTGAGAAAAAACATAATTTTTGTTGCACAATTTTCTAATAAAGCTCTTAAACACAGTCAACATCGGCATAATATCCTTTCACACACTGCTGGCTATTGAAAGTGCTATACCACTAAGGCATTACGCAACAAATGTTTAATTTGCATGAAGAGTACAAAGTGTTGTGATACGCCAACCATAAGCATTTCAGGGAATTCGATTAGCCCAGGTTGACGCAATGACATTTACAGTAGGTATGTAAGGGAAGATTTTACAGCAGTGTTTTCATTTGGAAGCCGTATTGAAACGTTGTTTGCATCTTTGTAAAGGCCGTATTATATGCCTTTTGTAAAAGAGAGGAACTCTTATCCGCACGTGTCGGAATTTTACTCAATCAGGTTGGGGTCAGCCAAGGTTGCAGTTTAATCTTTTACAATGTTTCTACACGTATTGGTCTTGATTTCTTAACTGTCATGTAAATATAGTATCAATGGGCCCATGGGAGCCATTGAGAACACGACATGCTATCACAGGATTTGTGCCACTAACGTCTGAGAAAACGTACATGTTGTTCACGTAGCCTTACTGTATCGTCCTATCATGTCATTTACCCTGAGGGAGAGCTCATTTGATTGGCAATAAATGTCTATCAGTATAAAGCGACGATATTTGAAGCAAAAAGACCTTAAAATCGGCTTCCCTTGACGCTACAGTAGAAATAGTCGTGTCTGCAATGGTGCATTTCATGATGATCGTAAACCCAGGAGGGGCGTCACGTCATCTCATCTTCATGGACGTATCCTTGTTCAGAGGCACCGAGGAGAACGAATATTTACAGTTTGCATTCGTCATCGTCATACAGGTCCAAGTGATAGAATGTCATGCCAATGAGTGCGCCTTATGGTTATCTCTTATACGCATGACGGGTTCATTTTATAGTGTTACCGGATAATATCTGATGTTAAGTGCTTGTCTATACTCTAACTAACCCTCCACACCGTGGAGGCTTAGGATATAGATAAAGTGACACCGTGGATCCGTGGTGTTCTTATCTTTTTCGATTCAAAGGGTGTTCGATTATTGGACTGACCAGCGCCAGATTTGTCACCTATAGTGATCATCTAGTAATATGTTGCTGAAAAACTGGCGCGCAAACCCATTTATTTTCAGCCGCTACGATAGACGAATTGTGGCTTGGAGGTGAAGCTTCAGGGAATTACTTGCCCGTATCTGTGATCCAAGCTCTGTTCTGATCAATCCTTAGAAGTATGGGTGCTGTTATTGCTGAGTCTCTGATACTGAAATTCGCACATTGTGTAACTCAAAGTAGCTGTAAATTCCATTCTCTTTTCCATTATATATAGGAGAGGTAAAATAAACAAGAGTGGGCTAATTACTTTCCTTGCAAGTGTAGTGATTTTCAAAGCCAGCAGTTCTTTATTGAATTTATAATTTGAAAAGTACGACCAGATAGATTTCTCACTCTAGTTCTTTCTTCCGACAGGTGCACCAGTACAGAACCGAGCTGCCTCCAGTCAACTATGTGAAGGCGATGGACATTTGGCTGTTCGTTTGCATTTTCTTCGTGTTTTCCACGTTGGTGGAATTTGCTGTAAGCTACAACGATCAACATAAAATATATGTTAATGCTAAAGTGGTGAGCCCTCCACGATGCATATCTTTTTAAAATTCCATTTTTTCCGTAGAATTTAAGCCATCGTGAATACGCCGTGACTCTAGTACATTCAACAAAAATGGGGCATTATTAATAACTTTCTAAGTTTACGTCACATATGGACAAACCAATGTTGATGCCTGGAATGGAACTAAATTATGATGTTAATGCAATAAATAACTAACCTATAATCTAGAATTTTTCCCATCTCGCAATCTAATTTATTTTGCAGAATTTGAACAAGAATGGTCTTAATAGCTTATATTCAAACTTCCCTCCAATCCGATTATTAGTTTTACAAATTTTCGAAGGAAACTGTTAAGAGAGTCATATACTAGATTATATTCTGTCTACAGATTCACAATATCTTCTCGTATTTTAACTCGATATGACTTAATATACGGACCTTTAAAACACCACAATTTCTAATCATAACCTTAAAATGGAACATTTTGTGAACTATTCGTATAGTTGAACTCTTATCGAATGAAGTACGTGTTTAAAGAGGTTTCGACACTAATAATCCAAGTATTTAAACATTTAGGTTTGTTACAACTTACTTTTCCCGTAACTGACGAAAGTTTGAAAAATAATATTACGAAAAATATTTCACATTTTTCATAGTAATATTATTTTTTCATTATCCTTATTTACGTAGAATTGAAAACAAATTATGGCTGATGCACGTTAAATCTGTCGGGGCCCAAAGTCCTCCCGTTGGCGAGGTGTGGATGTTAGGAGAGTGGGGAGCCAGCTCAGATGTCATCCTCGTCACTTGACCGAGGTTCAAAATTACGAGGTCCGTCGCCAATAGCCCTCGTGTTGCTTCTAGGGCGATGTTAATAAAAACTAAACTGAAAACAAATTGTTCATCGTTTTGTTAAAAAATCTTTAGACAGTATTGAGCAGAAAATATTTGGGTGTCAGACATTATTTGTAACACTCATTTAATAGCCGGAGGACTCGTATTTTAACTCATGTACATTAATTTTTTTTTCAAACAGAATTTTACGGAACTAGATACTTAAGTTTCTTCCTGATGAGAAATCAAATATGCCAAAATAAATCAACACCAATGTTGAGAGAATTCTTTTCACGGAGCTAATTGTCTATGCTAATTAAGACACTGACGTCATAATGTAGTTCCTTTTAGCATTGATACCAATTTTGTCCACTTGCGATGAAAATTTCGGAAGCTATTGAAGCTCCTGACTACCGACCACTTAGACTTGGTGAGAGTAGTTTTAATCCTGAGGAATGTCTCCATTTTTCTATAAATCCAGATTATTGCATTATTTGAAAGTAAAAAAGTCCATTGGAAAGGGAAAAAAAGGAAGGTTTTTGAGAGAATTTTGTCTAACTTCCGTTTCTTAAAAATATTTTTACTTCTGTTTAAATGATTCGTTTCTGGGATTTCTAGTCTGAGAAATATTTTTCAATATCCTCAAAAATCGGAGAGAAAATATAATTCCGCAAAAATTCTTATTTTTTTGCTCCTACAGATGTACCTTCTTTCATTCAAACAGACAAAACAATTAAATTTCAGGAACGAAAGTAGAAATTCTATAGGATTAAGATTATACTCACGGAATTAAAATGGCTGGCAGATGGGACATATTTCGAGAGACCGATCCCCCGCTCCGCACATGGGGCACCACGGGTTTGGAGTAGGAAGGCTCTCGTATCTTTGAATACTGTCTCACTCTGCCACGGCAAGAAACGCACATGCACTCTTAAAGGTACCATGAGGGCACTCCGAGAAGTACCTTGGTGCTTGGGCTGGAGTTTACAGCTTCTCCCCACTTTCCGGACTTGTGAACCGGCTGACTACCATCTAGGGTGAACTCATGGCAAATCAGGCGTGGACCTCTAACTTGGGATTTGCTCCAACCTGTCGCTCAGGCACCTAGACTTCTTTTGAGTATCTAACACCAGAGGCGGGTGCCGGAGCAGTGAGTACTAGGGTTCTTTAGTGGTCAATGATTAATTTCACCCCATCTCGAACCCTTTCCCTCAGGCTTAACATATAAGGCTCTCCCTCAGTCCATTAGTCTAATCCTGATCTCAACCGTACGCAGTCGTCTCCAGTACCTAGACATCTTTGCAGTCTCTTGCACCATAGTGGGTACATTTGGCGGTGATACTGGGAGCCCGGTGTCAACCAAGCAGCCCTAGACACCTGGGTGGGCCTTTTCTAACCGAGAACGACATTTCTTCTCTTAAAATTGTCACACTAAAGTACGATCTTCATTTATTAGAGATGGCTGAATCATTTCATCCACTAGTTTCGTTAAATCCCGAAGGATAGCTAAGTTTTTGGGCTTAAGTAACGAGGCTAACCCATGCTCTGTGTCCAGTTAAGAGGTCAACCTCCTGGTTCGTGGACAGTTGCTGAGGTAGTGAAGAGCGTTGCCGTCTCCCCCATGCTCACAACTGCCTTTCCCGTCGATTCCAAACTTCTGGAGGTATGCAGGAAACCTGCCATGACCAGTCACCAGCTGGACAATCAGTTTGTCGCTGACTCGGAGATGTGACACCGTGTTGGGCAGGATCTGGTGCGTGAGCTTATCTTCGGCGTTGTTCTGCCATCCTTATGACTGTACCCAACAGTTTGCAGCAGTTGGTATTAAACCAATCGAATGTCTTGGCTCGTGACAGAGCTTCTGGTTCATAATGAATGAAAGATTTTTTTTCAACTACAAATACGACAGTAAAAATTAGTATACAATTTTATTTACCAATGGTATTAAGCTATTTATTTCATAACAATATTTTTAAAGATTGGCCTCATCATGCGTAGTGGCCGCGGTAACCAATAGTAATGTTTGCGGACTCACAGCTGGCGGTTTTCGTCGAGTTGTGGGTTTGAGCCTCGATGCCTCTCTGTAAGACCCACAATACAGTCGGGGCTGATGCACGTTAAATTTGTCGAGGCTGAAAGTCCTCAAAGGTGTGCTCAGGGGTCAACTTTGTCAACTGACGAGGTTCAAAATAACGAGGTAGCCCTTGTGATGCTTCTAGTGTGACTTCAATAATACCAAACCACACCACCTATGTGTAAGATTTGGGAATTAGTGTTTGTAATTGTTTTTTATAATACATATTTGATTTGCTATCCTGTATTTTCACGTTTTAAATCTTTTATTGAAGTTTATGCTTCTTAGGAGGAGCTCAGATAATCTATGAGACCAATCAGAATTGTAAAAATGGGAAAACAGATTAATAGTTTAAAATGGATGTTTCATCCATGACCTGGAATTGTTAATAACAGACTATTTAAATTTTTCCTGAAAATGAATCAAAACATGCCATTTTGATTGCATTAACTTAATTGTATATTTGAAAGAAAGAAATATTTAAATGCAAAAAAGTTTCGATTTCTACATTTATCTTTTTCATAGCGTGAAAAAGCCAATTTTTATTGTTTAAATTTTAATGTACTCACTTTTTAAACAAGTCTCTGAAAACTTTCCTTTGATTAAGAAAAAAAGCTGTGCTTCAGGAAATGCAAATGAAACAGATGAAAAGAGGTGTGGAAACAAACGAAGTAAGGGACAAAGAAAAATAATGGAAAAAAAAATGTGCCACTGGAACAATTTAAAAAATATATATTTTTTGCAAAATTACAATGACATCAAATTTTGTGTCACACTCTATTCTGATGGATATTTTGTTATTTGCTTACATAATTTAAAATTATGAAAGACAGAATTCACACGGATCTAAATGCTCGAATATACACATAAAATCAAGGGACTCTCGTAAATTAACTTCAGTATGACTCACACTCTGGAAACTGAAGTTGGTATCCAATTTCCCATAATTTTTATCCAGAACTCATAATTTTTACAAGAATTTAATATCAAGCAATTAGAAAATTATTTTTCTAATTGTTCGAAAACTCACATAAAATCTGGATTTGAGTGCAACCCACAGAAAACTTTCCTACTTGAATAAAAAAAAAAAAATCAAACAGCTGAATCAAATCTCATCAGTTCTTGAAACATGAAGGAAACATGCAACTTCTTGAATGAATACAAACTTAACAGAAGAAATGATTTTTTTATTTTTCAATAAACTATTGCTATTATAATATTTATAACAATTGAAATTCTTAAACAGATGTGAAAAGTTTTTGGAAAAACTATAGCTGATAAATATGTATTCAGAATATTCTTGCAGAAGATGAAACATTTTGATACCTATTGAAAGCGAAGAATATTTTAAAGAGAATTACTGCCCTTTTCTCTCTATATCTCAGAAAGCCAAACAATCAATAGTATAATTATTAATAGATATTGTGTGATTTTCTTTTAATCTTTTTTTTTTACCACTGTGCACTTCTTTTGATATTTCGGAATTTTTTTTTGTACTTTTAGTTCAGCAAGAAGCAAACCTGTATTTCCCGCATGACTCTTGCACGCCGAGCACACATTTGGTTGAGCAGGTTGGTGACTGGACAGTCGATAGCAGTCGCAGTGATTGCACTTATACTTCGTAGCTTTTGACCAATAACGGATAAAGGAAACTAGTAATTCGTACGTTTTCTTGTTTTCAGTAAAAAAAGGAATGAACGTAACGACTACAGAAATGAACGATGTTGAGAATCCTACAACTGTGAATGGAAGTATGACGCATATAACTAGTTTAAGCGTTTCGAGGAAGTTGAAACCAGCCTCAAAGTCAATCGACAAATAGGGTGGCCGTTTGTTGTAAACAGTGAGCAACTGCTCAAGATAATGGAACAGTAGACTCTCCACAGCACCCACACGTAAGCGTCAAAATTCGAGCCTTCTCAAAACACCATCAATCGAACACACCAATCTTCTCTTACTGATGCACAGGCTCTGTCCAGAAGTTCCCCATGAATCGACCCCTTTACAGCAGTAACAACCAGTGGACGATGAACAGTTTCCAGATATCCAATTGTTTTTACCTTTTTCAGATGCGAAACGAAAACCGGATTTTTGTCGAAATCCAGACATGAGGAAATAGTGTTCAAATTCCAAACTGTAACCATTGTCGGGGGGTTCGAACATAAAATCATGCCGAGTGGAAGGTGGAATTTCGAAGAGATGTTACACTTTGAGCTTATTCCACGCGATCCTGTTGTGGACGCTGACCTTCGTAATTACACTGGTAATTTGGATACGACTTTCTAAATGTGCGGTAATCAATACTTATCAAGCAGAAAGTGAGTACTCGTGCAATAGGATGACGTTCCGACCTATACGGCGCATTTGAACACTACTTCAAAAATTGGAAAATGCTCAAGTGTTGCCTCAAGTTATCGACATTCCAGTCCTTGCACTATACCATTACCATCTTTTCCGGCTCCTCATTCTACACAGGGGCGGATTCTTTAACGTGATTGGTGTTGAGAACTGTTTTTGCCTCTAAGCTTGTCGAGTGGTGCCAGCAGGAGATTCAATGTATGGAATATTAGCGATAACGTATTTCCCGACAGAATACACTTCGATGAATTAATTCTCATGTTTTTCTTGCTCCTTTACTTTTTAAGTGAAACTGTGAATTTTTTTTGAACTGTAAGGTTAAAAATCACCCGATTGGCTTCCCCCCCCTCTCACTCGGCCGAGCAATAGTGATACAGCAAGAGATCCCGCCTCGCTTGGAATCCTTTTCCAGACGACAGAGCGTACAACCAGGTCATTTTAACACGCAGTCAACAGGAAAAAACACGCAACGCAGAATAAACACATTTTATTTTAATTTTTATTTAGTATTACATCATAACGCACAAACAGGCACTGAAAAATATCAATTTTATTTTTGTAAAAGAGACTCTGGATCATCCCAGTTTAGAATAGGAATTTACACAGTTTTGCAAAAGATTTCAATTCATTACATTTTGTTTTGTGTCTGGCCAAAGTGATAAACCCCTATCAGCGCTTCCGCGTAATTTAGTTTAACTACAAAGTTAACTTAAATCTATGTTTTGCATACAAGTACGGACACTTATAAGTATCGTGTATCATATATGATAATATGTGTGGTAATAGGGTTGAATGGTTTGTTGTATCTTACCAAATTACTAGACACCTTCCATTTTTCTTCTGTGTTCAGTTTTATCTATAGGGACTTATGTAATAAATTCATTTATATTTTAAACTGATAAGAGACAAAGCGAACAGCTCGAAAAGACAAAGTTTCATTGAACGGGAAAAAAGGCCTCGTTCTGTCTGCCTCAAGTAGCTTTCATCGAGATTATTGTTGCCTCTTTTTTAACCATGAAATGCACCTTAACATTTTTGCATTTCTTTTCAATGTTCGTTTTGAAGCATGTTATTTTATAGTCTAATCTTTACACGATATTTCCTTGTGGTTATTAAGATTAAATAGAATTCAGATAATGCATCGATGAAAACAGCATTTCATTGCTGAACTGTTGTAGTTGAAACTTTAGGACAATGAGAGATCCCCCCTCCCATTTCTCATTATTTTCTTTTCAAAATAATTGGTGATCGGAGTAGCCAAATGGTCCTGGTCACGAACTGGTGGTTGGCGTTGTTTTCGTCGAATCGGAGATTGTAGTATTTATACACCTAAAAACCTACCATGCAGCGGAACTGAATCATGTTAAATCTGTCTTGGATCCTTCTGCTGTCATGGTGAGGAAGTTTGGAGAGGGAGATACCAGCTCAGACATCATTCTCGTCATTTGAGCAAAGATCAAAACTGCGAGATCAGTCTGCAGTAGACCTTACGTTGTTTCCAATTGCGAAGTTAATAAAACAACCATTCCGGAAGAATCGGAACGGATATGTTATTTGTGCTTGGAGTGTAATGCTCATATATTTTCTAAATTCCCATTCACTTTTGATTCCTCAATGGCTTATACTTTCTTTAGGTAAATGCAGGCATCTCATTCCCGAACTATACTAGTGTTCCTTTTCTTTCCTATGAAGTTTGATGTCTTTGATATAATGAGTGATCACCACCACAGTGTCCCAGTGATCCTTCTCTACTTACAACCCTTCTTCTTGTCAACCAATTTCTTATCTTTTTTCCATTTGTTCCCACATCTCGGAAAGTTATACACTTTGTTTAGCGCAACCTTGCTAGATTTAGCACCGTAACTTCCACATACATTTGAATGTGTACAGGGTCTTCTCGATATACAACCAGGGTGACAACTAGATCATAAATAGTACTAGTCATATGTTTTTTCTATTTCCACTTCAACACAGGTTGTAGAATATCGTACACGAAACCAAAGAATTTAATCTACGTACGCTAATCATTGAGCACAATGTTTGAAACATATAATTTATGAATTGTACAGAAGTTTTCAGTCTCTTACCCGGTTATAGGTATTTTTAATTACTAATTGTTTTTGATGGACGTAAATCGCATTGGTAATAAGATGTATTTTCATTCATTAATATTTGAAGTAGCGTTTACAAACCGCTTTTTCAAGCTAAGCAGTAGCTTCCAAAGTGCGCGATGACGTTTTCCTAGAAATGCCTCATATTTATAATTAGTGGAACTTTCCAAAAGATAAGGGAAAGCCTTCGTTCGAAACTGTTTCAAGGGTTCAAAAAATTTGGGAACCTGAATCACAGTGTTATATTTATGTGTACAGAATAACATTTATGTATTTCACAGTTTCAGAGCAGGAAGGCCGCCAGAAAACGGAAACCAAGCAGTGCGTTCAAGTCGTCCAATAATTGGGCAGCCCCTCCCGAAGACAATGGAATCAAAAGCAGAATGTCATCTAAATCAACGGTGACGAGTGCGCCTCTCGATCAGCTCCCTCCCTCCCAAGTTAAGAAACTCATCATAACGAAGATAGACAAGATCTGCCGCTACTTGTATCCTGCTTTGTTCCTTACATTTGTCATCATTTATTGGAGTTATTATCTGAGAATATACCAAAAATACGGCTGAGGAGAACTTAAAAAATATTTATTTGTACATTAATTTTTTCGATGTAATTTTACATTTATTTTAAACTGTGTCCGCAACATGACAAAATGAAGAAAATACTACCTTTGAATGAATTACAGTTGTTTGGCTATGAATCTTTTCTACGATTGCAATGATCAGAAATAAAACTTCACGTAAGAGAATATACATCTTCAATAAATTCCACAAACCTCATCGTAACTAGAAAAAATGGGTATAAATATTCACGATTGTTAAATAGTATTGCATCTGAGTTAACTTATTTAATTTCTGACAGATTCTTTTTTCCTTTATTGAAGACATTTTTTTTTTCGATAGTCTGATATTTTTATTTTCAAATGAAATTTTTTTTTCTTGAATTTATTTATGTTATAGGGACTTCAAAAATAAATCACCCCCATATATATATATATATAATGATTTAACTTTAATTAATATTAGTTTCTCATAATAATAGTTAAATTTGCTAATTTTTCCCATTTTCTCATTTAAAAATAAAGCGTTCATTCTTATTTCCTGCTACCTTTCCTTTTTAACTTAATGTATGCAATCAAGGGCTCTTAAAAATTCGCTGACAATGCTGTTCCCACGTTTCCGGACCTGTTGCGAAGATCTCTACCATACTTTAGGTCAGCACTTAAATTCTCTCGAAATCCCTCCATTCATCCCACATGTTTTTTGACATGTTCTTTCATGTCTCTCTCCGCTACAATAAAAGTAATTATACATGAAATTGGTCCTGACTGTTTTTATAAACTTAATTAAATAGTACTATAAAAATAATTAAAAAAGAATGGCATAACTTTAACATTATATATATATATATATAAAGGTTGGTGCGATATACATATATATATATATATATATACACTCATGCACAAAAAAAATTAGCGCACCAAAAACGAGTCGTCAAAATGAAAAGAAATTTTATATACGTAATGACTACTTTGATATAAGTAAATCATTTGAAAATCAAAGAAAAAGGATCATTTATTTCAGAGAAAAAGGCAAAAGAACGGAGGATTTAATACCAGTTGAACCCTTTGCAGCGCGAATGCACGATACGATACGATCGGCCATTGAGGCATACAAGTTCTGTATGATGTCTTGAGACATTTCGTTCCATATTTGCTGTAACCTTACCTCTAGTTCGTTCAAACTCGTGGGATGAACGACTTGCCGTCCCGAACGATCCCAGATATGTTCGATTGGAGACAAAACTGGGGGTCGGACAGTCGAAGGAAGGGTAGTAACAGTGCGGAGACAGTCTTGTGACACCCTTGCCGTGTGAGGCCGAGCATTGTCTTGTTGAAAAATGGCTCCTGAGAGCCGTTGCATGAGTAGCAACATATGTGGTTGCAGGATGTCATGGACATACCGCTGGGCTGTCATGGTGCCACGGATCAATACTAGGGGTGACCGTGTATTGTAGACAATGGCACCCCATACCATCACAACAGCTGTGTGGGAGTGGTGCGTCGCTGTAAAGGAAAGGCAGGATTGAGGCGTTCACCACGGGGTCTCCACACACGAACACGATTGTCATCACTCCTGAGATTGAATCTGGATTCGTCGCTAAAGACGACTTGGTTCCATTCCGCTGCAGTCCAATTTCCTCGTGCACGGCACCACTCCAAATGGAGGCATCGATGGTTGGGAGTCAAGGGTAGCATACGTAATGGGTTCTGCGATCCCAAATGTCCTTCAGCCAGGCGCTTTTGAATGGTTCGAGGAGACAGAGGGGTCCCTAGTGAAGGTGCTACCTGTGATGGATGGCGGCCGATGAGGCAGTTTTTGCATTTTTTACGTGCATTTTTTACGATGTGGCGGTCTTCACGACGGCTGGTCTGTCGTGGGCGTCCTGAGCCTGGTCTTCGTGTAAATGACATCCCTCAGATCCACTGGTCCCAACAACTCCTCACAACACAATCAGAGCGGCCTAATTGACGAGCTACTCACCTAGCTGACCACTCAGCTTCCATCATGCTGAAGTTTCTCCCGCTCTCAAACTGCGACATCTGCTCATATTGTCTTCGAAAACGGCGTAATGGCATATCTACCTCAACTCTTCCTTTGTAAACGATTCAGCACACTCAAACAAGCTTTGGTTACCTGTTTCATATTCCACGGAGAACGACGTTAAACGCCTTCTACCGGCTATACGTAATGCGCAATCACGCTGCATTTCTAATCATTTGCATACCTCTCTGACATGTACCTTCATGTCAAATTTCGCTATGATCCCGCAATTATTTCTTGGTGAGCTAACACACACACACACACACACACACACGTGTTTGTGCGTGTTTGTGTATTTGAAGGAATTTCGCTCTATTTTTCACTCGAATAGTTATAGAAAAATCATTCACTGTTGTTACTAATCGATTAGTACAGATGATTTTGAATACAAATTTTGTAAACACGCAAAAACACGGAGAAGTTTACGACATATTGAAGACAAATAAAAGGCAGTTTGCAGAGTTGAAGCGAGTAAATAGTAACTTTGTAAAAGTTCACGCTTTTTCAGACGAAAGTCCCTTCATCAAGTCAATTATTTATATATGCAGGGTGTCCAGCCTTATTTTACGTGCTTTTCAAACCAAAAATCTATATAGAAAAAAATTACAAAAATTAAATTTTTATACGGTCCCCAGGTCCTATAACTTATTTTTAGGAAAAGTTGCAGCGCACAAAAACTAAGTAAACACAAAAAGTTTCATTTTATTACGATAAAAACTGACCGAGTTATGACTACATAAATTTGAAGCATTTGAATTGCTCAGAAAAGAGGGTCGTATATAAATTGAGTTTAGAGAATAATAATTCACTATCTATAGAAAGAGCTAAAGAAAAACATAATAGTAATATTAAAATATCGTAGTACACATCATAGATAGACAATTTCTATTGCTGTATGGCAAACAAATAAAAGTTAAATTAAAGAAATACAACTTGTACCGAAAAGATTAAAACAGCGTGTTTTAACAAATAACAGCAAAAAAATACAGGATTTCCGTTCAAATTATAACATAATGTGGAATGATGCGCCAATCATGAATCTGGGGCTTTATTATATCAGAATGACCAAATTAACTTAAATAATGTTCAAAATGACTGACTTACGCAGAAATGCAGTACCGAACCCGCGCCAGAAACTCCGCCTGTAGCTTCTGCTACATAGTTGGTGTCACAGACCTGCATGTCATGCTGATTCGATTGAGTAAATCGAATTTACTCGTGGATTCATGTTCGTACACTTTGCTTTTTCGGAAGCCCCAGAGAAAGAAATCTTTAGGACTTAGGTCGGGTGATCGCAGGGGCCACTCCTGTTGACCTCCGTAGCCGATTATTCGAGTGTCAAAAGTCTGCGCTAAAAATGTACATGGTTGCGTAGATTTGTGTGCGGGTGCATCATCATGCTGGTACCACAAGCGCGAGAAATCCCGTAAGAAAACTTTTTCTTCTAAAAAATCGGCTAACGGTCCAGATAAAATTTCCGTGTATGATTCTGATGTTAAAGGTCCATCGAAATACATTGGGCCAATTAAAATGCTCTTCCCTATTCCGCACCACACATTCACCGACCAACGCACTTGGTGGCGATTCGGTCCTATTAGATGTGGGTTTTTGAGGGACCAATAATGCGTATTCTGGGTATTAATAGGGCCTTGCCTCGAGAACTGGCATTCATCCAACCACAAAATTTCATTCAAAAAATCTGGATTTTCATCCAGTGTGTTTAGCATTAAATTGCAAAAATCAAAACGACGCACTTGGTATCCGGGCATTAGTTCCTGAGCCAGGACTGGACGATAAGGTTATGCACCATACGTATATATGTTCGACACCGTCGATTTTGAGTAGGAACAAGCCTTGCTAATATCCCGGACACTACTTTCAGGATGTGCCAGGACATATCCTAGAACAACCTCAGGGGGTATCCGCAAGCTTGAAGGTGTGGCACGAGAGAAGGGAAAATGTCTATGACAACTCCAAGTTTTATACAAGCGTTAAACATCACGGGCAATTGTACAATAAGGGGGTACTGGATCAGAGTTTCCTGGGACGCTGATCTAGATCTAAAAAAATTCTGGGATATGTGAGATAGTCCTGCCATCTGTTATCACTAAAAGTCAGACTTCTTCCTCTGGAGTTAGGATTATCGGATCTAAGTATTTACTAAATTTATTCTTTTTACAAAATTTTTATATTATTTATTTTTTATTGCTTTTGTCAGATTTATTATTTTTTCTGTATATATAACAAGCATAGAAAAATAAATTATTCTTTTTCTGTTGTCTTATTAATTTTACTTCCATATTCTAAAACATTTTTAATATGGTTTCTTTGTCTTAGAAATACGTTATCATTCTTTATAATATTTGTTTTTTTTTAATTAATTAATCTTATAACTCTTTTTATTAACAATTTTCACTACAAATAAATATACCCATACACACACGCACACGTACGCACCCCCCCTACACATATATAATGTAGAATAAGAAAACTTATTTTTTATCTTTTAACTTTGAAACATTTTTTTCATCTTATCACTAAATTGCTTTTTTCAATTTTACTGATGTACTTTTTCTGCCATTTTTGATTTGTTACTTACGCATTTTCATCACTTATCTTAATTATAAATTTTAGCTAATAATCTTTTGCTTATAGTTTTTCTGTTGTCCTGAGACAGAGAACTGGTTGTAAAACTACACCAATATTTATTACTGTGCCATTCCTATCCACAATTCCTACTCGATCATTTACGCATTGATACACTCAGCTCGGAGTCTGAATTGGAGGACTTGTGTGTAAGTGATAATATCCCCATGCCCTCTATAGGCGGGCTTTAAATGCTGGAGATAACATTCAGTCATTTCATGATGTTACAAGTTTTCGATTACACAAATTTACAACTAACACAAAATCATGACTCCCAACAAAATGCTTCATATATCATAAATACTAAATGTTAACTTGTCCGATAACATTACAGAACGACAATACTAAATTGCTCATAAAAATCTTACTTAATCCACTTCAAGTATTAATAGTTGCACTTTATGACATCTATTTTATACACTTTAAACCATTAATAATTATACAATAATATAAATATCAATATTTAAAATCCTGAAGACATTAAGAATGTCAAGTTCATATCCTTCAAATAATTAATTACCGTATAAAAAAGAATATCAAATATCATATTCATATCCTTTAAAATCCTCAATTATCTTCAAAATTTCAAATTCATATCCTATAAATAATCAGTTACTGTTTACAAATAAAAATATTAAAGATTAATATTCCAGTACTTCGAAACATTTGAAATATCAAATATCAAATTCATAAAATGTAAATCATTAATTACTTTACTTCAAAATATAAAATTGCTTTTCCAACCTTGAAATTTTTGACTCTCATACGCATCGAAAATGCTTAATTTTCGTTGATTTCAAAGTCTCAAAATTGTTCATTCTGAAAAAAAAAAAGTTTTACATACTGAATGAAGGAAATACTATTCTTTATGAATTGTTTGTAAATATATAAATTTTAAAATTTTGAATTTGTTTTATTACTTTTTTTTACAGTTTTTATATTTTTCCAATTGTATACATGGCTCCTTTATATTTTAAAGAATTTATTTGTTCAATTTAAATATCGCTTTACACTCCACACACAAAACTCTTTTGAAAATCTTGCGATAATTCAGTGCAACAGTTACAAGAAAACTAAAATCGAAAGTTCTGTGCAAAGTTTTGCAAAGAACAGATTTTGCTACCCAAGGTGTTCTTTTTTCAAAATTATTATTAAATTACTCAATTAAATATAAGAATTAAAGTAAACGACGAAATATCGAGAAATTGACAATAGTAAACTTTTCCGATATTAAAATTAAAGGAAACAATATATTATTAAATTGAATATATTTAAGATAAATGTAATTAAAGTTAAAGCAAACGATAAATTATTAAATTGAATGTTATTTCAGCTACATGAAATTTAAAACAAGGCAAACGATAAATTATTATATTGAATATATTTAAGCTAAACGTATTTAAAATTGAAGCAAACAATAAAAAAATTGAAACTTGAACTGGTACGCCAAACTGCCCCACCTAAAACAATATCCCTTTAGGTGGATAATAATTTCATTAACATACCACAATCATTAAAAGAATTCTAAGAATCTTATTAAATCTTTACGAAAATAAATCATTTTCTGTTTCAAGAAATAAAATCAAAACTGAACGTCTTATGAGCATATTATTTCGAAATATCAATTATTCTTCTCTTTACCACATAGACATAAAAACATTTGTTGACATATTTAAGATAACTCCTCCTTATCTGTAATTAAATCAGTAAAATATCCTTTTGTTCAATATTCAGTAATTTAAGTCCTTACAAAAAAGCTCATTTTCTGTTTCAAATTATAAAATCTAAACAAAACATGTTTGACACATTTAGAAGTACTTAGCCTCTTATTAGGTTTTTTTTAATTTTTAAAACAGTCTCTGGTTAAATTACGAAAAAATTATATAAAATGAGAATCCTCTCACTCATTTGTAGCTCCTCTCCGATTCCTTGAAAGACCTTAAGCTGTAAGTAACCCCATATTCAAAAGTCCTTATCCGGAAAGGAAAGGTAGCAGATAATTACTCTTTCTGTTGTGAATTTCTGTCGTAGCAGCAGCTGTAGCCAGAAAGCAATGTGTGGAGGGGCACCATTTTGCCTAAAAGTGATTTTCTCGGGGCATTGCCTTAGCTGAAGTTTGGAATGCGAGACTAAATTGCGTAACATGTGGCGATGTTTTTCTCGAATAACAGTACAGGTTACCTATTCTGTCGGGGCAATGTTCTCATACAAGGATGGACCATCACTGCTGTGATACCACACCCAGAAGTTTGATGAATGTGAGGAAATTTCTTTGATTGCTTTTGGCGAATTGTAATCCAAAATTTTATAATTCTGAGTATTTATAGTTCCTTTCTGAAGTAAAAATGAACCTTATCTTTCTATAAGAATACCGGATAAGTGAAATTAGAACAAAAGTTTGATTTTTACTTATTTGTGTCATTGAATAGCTTAAAATTTTATCCTTCCAACGATCTGTCAAACTTGTTCACACAAAACACAAAAGGTTTGGAACTCTACATTCTTTCTTGGAGCACTTCACAGGTTACTGACTATTTAAGGAGATGACAAATGTTAGGAAACTTCTGTCGTGGCGTGGTACTTCATTTAATGCTTTACATATATTATTATCTTTGATTAATCTTTCTTACTTTCCTACGATAGAAGAATTGACAACGATAAAGTGAATTTGTACATAAAGTTGGTATATTTAACATCGGAGATATAGGTTTTTTCTGGTTCCTATAAGGTTTTCCACGGCCAAGCATCATCCATCTTCATTCTGGCAAGAAAGATGAGATCAAATGACATTCGCGACATGGTCGTGCGACATAACTCTTGCACCGTTCTGACCTTGTACAGATAAAAGAGATAACAGTTCTTAAGATTTTCCATACGGCTTTCTCAGGCATATTATGATTTCGTGCTACCCCATGAGTTCTGTAAGTGGAAACAATATTGGGCTGAGCTCCTTTCTTCGGGGTGGGGTACGGAATTTTGTCCTCTGAACTTTCAGAGAACCTGTTTTTTTATACTTCGCACACACAATCCTTACTTTGAAACCATTAACTGACGGTCTCCTTTAAGCGTTGTGTGTGATTTCTAAAATCACGAAGAACGACTGACGCGTTGCAATGATCGAGTTAAAAGAATTTAACGCACGCTCTACTGAAAGCGGGGACATTAATGTGCATAAATTTCAATTCAATTCTTTCGGAAAGTTCCAACTGTTCGAGTGGTTTTCACTGAGCCAAAAAATTGTAACCTAAAATTTGAATAAAGAACTTCTGTTGCTGCTTTCTTTGCGACTCAGTGAGTAAAATAGCAGAAAAAGATATTTTAACTTTTTTAAAGTTTTTGCCATATTGAAGTAGAATTAAATCGTTAATTTTGACAAATAAGAAGTAAATTTATTTCAGTACTGATTCTGCGTTTTGTAAAATCTTTAATTACAGAGCGCTACGTATTCCCCTAGGGGACTTTTAGAACTTTTTTTTTTTTTTTGCGGAATCCTTCGTAACCTTCCTATTACATTTGTTTTAATTTTCTCAATCACATCACTCTACAAAATAGTCTGAGCACTGTCAGTTTAATTATAGCCACCTTGTGTTTTTCTACTTTGAAACTGTAAGATCCTATTCCTAGGTGAGCTCCCTATTCATCAGCATCACAATGAAACAATTTAAGTACAATCTGAGTGATAGCAAGATTACGAGGATAACGGATCTAAATTGCTCTCTCCAAAATTCCGTGAGATTTAGTTTTGATACAGAATGATTCAAAACTTGCAAACCAATATAATAATTCTGTTTCGAATGAAGTTTAGAACGTGTGATTCTGCTTCCAAACTATTTCAAACTTTACAGTTTTTTCCACTTATTAATGAAAATATTTATAAGTAAAGTGTTTTAATAAAGCTTTTATTTAATGACGGACTTAAGTATAAAAATGTTTTTTAAATGAAAAATATAATTTATAAAACCTCCAGGTACTGAACTAGGTCATTATCGATAAGTTCAGTACCATATTTGCATTCAAACGAGACCTAAAGACGTAATAATATCTCAAGCCTTTGTGAAACATATATTATTGAAAGATTAAAAATATTGTTATATCTTTAAGCACATCGTTAAATAAAAGCTAGATTAAAAGATGTTCTTTTACTGATATTTATTTCTTTTTTGAGTGAACATTTAAAACTAAAGAAGCAGTTACGTGAGCTATACGCGTGGGCAAAATTTCAACTCGATTGGACGTTGTTAAAGCGAAATGCCCTCTTTGTGCATCCATTATTGAGTGTGCCGTAGTATCGTAGTGCCAATGGAGAAATACATGTATAAAAAACTTCTGCCCGATGGAGGGATAGGAAATGGATTAAAATTCCAAAACAAATTTTGAATTGGAAGGCATTCAAATATATGAACTTAACGAGTTAAATAAATGTTTGAAATAGTGAAAAATATGATTGGAGACCATGTAAAGTTCCATAATTTAATAAAACGTAACACAAAAAAGAATATAGAAAGACTACATTAGTAGCAAAGCATCTGCAACAAATTTCTATGAAAAGGATTTTTGTAAATAAATATTAATAGAAAGAGAGAGCAAACATGAAGAGAAACCACCTTCGCTTCTCTCGCGTGGAAAAGAAAATACCGTTTATCAATGCGAGTATATAATTTCGTACGTAAAGCAAAATTGGATTATTTCCTGCCTTTCAAAACATAAGACAAGGACACATCCCGATAACATTATGTGAATCTGACCTTCATATTGAGTCAATTACGTAGTATGTTTTCATCGTGACGTTGCAAATATCATCCCGAGAAGGAATTGTGAGTTTTATCAATCGTTGGGACACATTAGAGGAGAGAAATAACCATGTTCGGGACAGAGCTGTTCACTGGACCTTTGTTGATCACCTTTTCAATAGGGATAACTTCTGTTCTTTTCCTGTATTGGTAAGGGACCTATTTTTTGACGCGATTGTTAAAAATACTCAATTAGAAAAATTCTCAATCCGATATCACGAATTAAATGAATAATTATGTTAGATAATATTATGTTTCATGTAACAATTTTATTTCTTAAATAGAATGCTGTTTTATTTCTTAACTAATACTGTCACTTGATATTGTGTCCTCATAATTTTAAGCAATACAAATTAATTTCAATTATTTTTTGGCTTAGCCGTACCACTTGTGGACACACCAGTTCAATATATAATATGTACATTTCTCGTTTAAAAATATTTTGAAGTTTATTATATTAAAATATTTACTCTTATTATAAAATTAGGAATGGAAATTAGGAAATTAAATTAAGATTTCACACTTTCCATAAACTTAATCTACTGTAATTTTAAATAACATTGAGATGAAACACGATTCGCTTCTTTTATTTTCATTAAGGATAACCCATCGCGAAGACGTTTGTTTAAACTCTTATTCGAGCTCAAACAGTTTTGGCTCATTAATTGTATCACTTACGATTTTATACCAAAAGCCTATTTCTGGAAAATAATTAATATTTATTGAATCAGTTGAATATTTTCTGGCGATTAATAGTTGTATAAAAATGAGCAGTTGACGAGCCAACAGTAAATTGGCAAATCACCGAGGTAACGTTAGTGATAATTATTTTCATGTTTTATTTAGATCAAAAATATGTTGCATCTTACTTTCCGTCTGTTTCTTCTAATATTGAAATAGTTGGTATTATTCTAAGATGATTCATTCTCGTGTCCGATTCCCGAAATTAAATCAATTACATTGTATGAGGAAATAGTTGTAAGATGGAACCTTTAAAGTTGGAACATGAACTGACGAAAGCAATTCATCCAAAAAACGGAAACCGGAATCACAAAATACATTGAAAACTCCATACTTAAATAATTAAAATATAGCATGATATATTCATAAAATCGGTAAAATAAGTCCTAAATTACACAATAGAAAAATAATGTTTAAATTAATAAATGTAATTGGAAAATCTTTTGTATCTTCGGTGATTGATTAAAACTATTTATATTCTTACTCTTTAAGAAAGGAAACATTTTAAAGAATACATTATTAACAATTTTAATATTAAATACAGATCTAATCAGAACAACAGAAAGGTATTACATAAATTTTCTAAATGAGATATTAGATTTTTAATGTGAAGTACAATGTTTTTAAATGAAAATGGCGTCATTCTCATTCGCAAACTACCATACATGTTAAAGAAAACGGCCTTGTAACTGAGCATTTATAATTATCGTTCTTAAAAACATGCTTGCTTATAGAAACGAATGAAACAATTTTTCTCACCTCAACTCTTCCGCTGGAATATAGAATAAATTTTTATTCACATCCTCCCATATTAGTTTGAAAATCCAATTATTCTTAACGTTTTTGGGGCAGCATATCTGCTTGAATAATAACAAAGGGAAAAAATAATTAAAATTAATCTTGAACTCCGACATACTCACAGATGACCTTTGAAAGGTCAGGAGATGAGTGCATAAAGCTGGATAATGACTATTTAGAGAAGTCTTAAGAATAAAAAATAAGTTTCTACCTCAAATATGTTCAATAATAATTGAAAATTTATAATAACCGAGATGATAATTAAAACCTAACGATACAGGATTGAGAATTCAATCTAGGCCTGCTCGAAACCAAACAGATGAAAATTAATAATAGGTGTAATTTACAATATTATGGGCATAAAGATCAATTAATGCGCAGACTAAGATTTACCCAGATAAATGGGTTATTTCTTAATAGTAATTGAGTTTGGGAAATTTGTGTTTAATTTTAGTTGTCGAAATTTCAGGTACTACACCAGGAATTTCGATTACTGGAAAAAGAAAGGAATTCCCTATGCGGAGGCGGTACCCTTCTTCGGCAGTACGTACAGTCTTCTCTGGAAAGTAAGTCCCAATGAATGATATCTACACAGTGCATTTAAAAATTTCTTGGATAGATCGCACATAGGTCATATAAACCGGAGAATATTTTCTTACATTTTATATAAAGCGTCTTCCTAGTCTCCTCACAATTCAATAAGACACGTGGAACGAATGTAAAGATCAGTAAAATTCTTCTGCAGCATCTCCGCTTTAACGCAGTTGAGTTCTCATGTCACAACCATTCCATTTCTACCCATTCGTTCAGCTGCCCCCCTTCATGTGCAGTTTTCAGTTTGGGAAATTGTACGAGGGGGGAGGAGGTTCAGATCTGGTGAGTGCAAGAGGCGGTTCATGAAGCGATGTACAGGGCATTAATTTTTTATCAAGTATTACGTCGATCGGTTTCAATATCTTTTCAATAATTAGCCGATAATGAACGGCGAGATTGATGATTGAGTTATGTTTCGATGAAAAAAAATTTAATTTTAGAGGTATTGTTGCCTATTTTACTTTGCTTTAAGTTGAGTCATTTTATCATCTTTTGTGAAACTGGAACCGTCAGATCCAGCCCCCAGATTAGCTCTATTACCGAATGTGGCAATACGCAAATATCATCTAAGCACCCTTTTGCTCTGTGTGCAAGCGGCGGTCAGTAATGCGTTTATCTTAATTGGGCTCTTATGTTGCGCATTTAATTGTTTTTTGGACCATTGGATGACGCTTTCGTACTGACTTTTAATTGTTTTCGGCTATATTCAGTGCTTAAATTGCGATTAAACAAGTAAGCTCTGTATTCAGAATGAGTTTTTTTATCACTTTCGAAGATCGGTTCTGCAGTCAACTTTTGCAATGAAACTTTTTTTATTTATCAGGCGAGCCATTTGTAGACTCTTGTCAAAAAATATGAAGGGATAAATGATTTCATGACAAATGCTATATGAAATCCAAATGATTCCATTTACTTGGCTGGTTGAAAATGAAAGCTTCGAAGCGATTGAGCTATAAACGCAGTTGCCTTATCCGACAGGTCACGCCGCCGCTTTCTGATAGTGTCCAGGCACGTCTAAATGACATTTGCATATAGATTTAAAACATTTGTCCCTAAAAGCGTTCATTTGGGGGGTAGAAACTAGCAATTTCTGCCATCAAGCGTCAAAATTGCATCTCATATCAAAATTGTGTCATGTTGTTTTTCAAAATTGACCCTTGCGAAAACGCTGTTCATTTGAAATAAAAGTTGGCGTTATAATTTTTAAGCAAAATTCCTAGAATGAAATTAGCAGAGATGGCTGTTTTCGAGAACAAGAGTTAAAAACAAATAATAATTAGGACGATAGGGATCTCTTTTGTGGTATGACTGTCTGAGACGTTGCAAAAAGCGAATGGGCAAGTTTTCTTCGAGACCCAAGACCTTATCAGTGGAGGGCAGCACATCTAGAAATCTAGATTTCATGAACCGCTGAGGCACACTTTCCTCTGTGAGTTTAACTGAGACAGCTACTCATGTAAAATATTGAAGAAAATCACAACTAGTCATATAATCACACACATATATGTATATAATATGCATGCATTTTTTCTGCAATAATATTTCAATATATATATTCCTCCTGATCATTTCTCATCATCACGATGAAACCGGAAGAGGTGTATGCGGTGGCTATCTTCTAAGATAGGAGTAAATAAACTGCTTTGTAATGAACAATCAGAGAATACTTTTTCAGTTTGGTTGTATAAGGCGCTTCAAACAGACTCCGGACAAGTTTTCTCAGGACCCAAATATAAACTCAACCAAGTCAACCGGTGTTAATGGATCACCTCCGTAGAGTGAAAACAGTCCCCCAAAGTGGTGAACATTTATGATCTTAAAACTATAGGAATAAACTATTTAAATCCTCAGATCCAAAATTTAAAAATTTCTTAGCCAAAAAGGTGGGATGGAGCAAAAATACGGAATAGTAAATTGTTAATTTTAATTTTATTTTTTGAAACAAATGTACAGCATTCAGGATGCTAATTTAATTGTCCCTTATATTAAAAACAGGAACATTAAGAAATAGAGTAATTTGAACTAACACACAACATAAGTTCTAATTAGTTCTTTATAATTGTATTTAAATCTCGAGATAATCTTCTTGAAACTTAATTTTCATATACAGTGAAAAACTAAACTTAATACAAAAATTTAATGGCTGTACTCAAACAAATTACACAATAAATTATCACTCTAGAGATCAATACATTTGCTGTTTCCAAAAGTTTAATCATCTACCATAAAAAATTGCTCGGATTGCTTTAAAAGAAATATTACATCAACGATGCTTCTTATTTTCTCTTTCCTTTTACAGCCATGGCACGAAATCGAACTTGAAAGACATCTTAAGTATGGGCCTCTGTATGGGTAAGGAATTTTATTTTTTTTCAAAATTTTACTTCAGAAATGTGTCTCATTTTATGTTCTTATAAGAAACATCGAAGCTTCTAAATACAAATATCAACAGTTACAAAGAATTTCAAGTATTTAGAAATAAAAGAGTTATCTTTGAAAGTATAAGTATTCAATACATCTATTTAACGTTCTTTGGAGTTTTGATTAGTTATTGATAAAAATAAAAGTACTAAAAATGTGTCCCTTCTGAAAATTAAATTTTAAAAAATTATATAACAGTATTGTTCAAGTACTTTTTGCACACTTTCTTAAACGATATTTATCATTTTTTTTGTAACTGATTATTATTTTAAATGACATTGATGTCGAATCTTATTAGAGTGAAACAAAGAACAATGGGTGATTCTTACAGGGATGAAATAATTGCCTTAAAAATCATAAACTTTAAAAGCTCTTTCTTTGACGTATAAAGCTATTATCATGAAAAAATTGACATTTAGTTCATGGTATTTATTACGTATATGACTGATTTATTAACGCAATTGACTGATTCTTGGCATCGTATTCAGAAGCAAGACGAGAGATATCGGCGACGAATATCGTCATTTTGAATCATCATCAAGTGACGAGGACAATTCGTGAGCTGGCACCACCTAACAAATTCATTTACGTAGTGTCATTATTTAGATTTCTTTTATTTGAAATTTTGAAAGACATTGGAAAGGAATAAATAATTAACATGATTAAAAATTAAAATCTGTTTATTTGAAATTACGGGCCGTTAATATGATAATTTAAAAAAGTTACGAAGTGCGTCATCCTCGTTTCATCACTCGTTGCGAAGTTAATAAACAATCGTAACTTTTCATCTATTTAGGCAACACTATTAATTAAACTCTCCGATTCTTCAAAAACCGAATGTGTGAATTGTCGGCAAGGTTGAAAATAATTGAAATGTTTAAATATTACTTCACCGTAGAAACAGAACCTTTAAAGATAATATAAACGTGAAGGGAAATTATGTAATGTTAATAAAGTAATATTTGTGGGAGAAGCCATTTCCATCATTTTGAGTTTACTATAATATAAAGGAATACTCGTTGCGAAAATGTACAGACACTATTTTATGTAAATTTATTTTGAATTTTAACTTTTCTGAGAATTAAGTGCAGTAGTTGCTAGTGAAAATGTATCTCGCACTTATAAAAATTTGCATACTCTAACTTCATTTCAGTGGATTCCTTAAACAGGAAATTATTTGGTTAAATGATACGTTAATTTCTTTATCTTTTTTTCGAGCATTTGTGATAAATTAGTTCAATGACATTTTTTCAGTACAAAAAATTGAAGGGTAAACGAAATGATAACAATATCAGTTTGTTGAAGGTCACTTTTATCACAGTAGCAAAAAATAACTCTTTTTCAAAGCCGAAGCTTTTGATATGATTTTCTGCCCAAACATACTTGTGATAAAATTTCTTTCAAAAAAAAAAGGATAATGATCTACTGTTTTTTACTTTGTGAAAATAATTAATAATCTTATCAAAAAGCAATTTGAGATGTAAATTTCCAATATGATTTCAAGATTTAAGATTTTAAAATAATTTGTAGTTTTTGTCATTACATTGTTCATGAGAAAATTTGTTGGAAAATATGTTCAGGAAAGTTTAAAATGATCCGAATTTAAATCGTCTGAAATTTCAATCTTTTAGATAATATCATGGGATTTAAATTGTCTTTGCATTCTCTAAAGTCCCAAGTTCTTTAAAACGCCCAGTGAACTGTGTATTTCTTTTAGGAGGAGAGAGGAGGATTATCCTAACGAATAAAAGCAAACATAATTATAAGCTTAATAATCGAACGATATGTTTATGCGAAATTGAAATGATGTACGAAGGGAAATAAAGAACTGCTGCATTGCAGAGCTTTGACGTTATTAATAATTGTAATTTTTTCTAACAAGTTAAAGCAACATCTCACGCATAAGTTGTCGGCAAAATGTTTTTCTGCACAATCAATGAAATTCTCGAGATTAGGTGATGTCTAAAATTAATAAATACTCTGATCATTGTATAGAATAATAAGAGAGCTACTGCAGGTAAACTTCAACTGGCACTTAAAGTCGTCATGAAGCATGGGGTGGAAGTTAGGAGAGCGTTCTCTTCAACTGATCTTCATTCCAAAGACGAAATCCATCGTCTGTCGTGTTTGCGCTTTCGTCACATCCATCTCCAAAAGTTGGGTATAAATCCGTCTAATAAGCAATATTTGTACCCAGTAGTTGATGTGGACGATAGGAATTGGTTTATTTTTTTTTCTGTTGCTTGTAATATAAAAATAAGTTTCGGAAGCGAGCTGTCAAAGAATACGAACGTGTTTGAGGCTGTGGGAGAAATACCATGTAATATATATATAAATAATTAGCCACCTCAAACATATCTTTTCATCTTTATTCAAAAAGTTTTTCCATTTGTTTGAATTTATACTCAACCAATTACACCACTGGTAGTGTTGCTTTTAAGGCTCCCGTCTAATGCCCGTTCTGATTTCGTGGAATTAATACTAATCCTAAGGAATTTCGATTACTGTTCTCAAATCTTACTATTTAATCAATTTTAATAGAATAAATTACATTTGAAAGAGCAAAAAATAATTAAGAGTTCTGCCGAATTAATCATTTTCTCCGATTTTTAAAAATATTTTAAAATATTTTCTAAAAGACCGGAAAATTTACAAACAAATAATTAAAATGTGGGTAAAAATATAATTAAATTACGTATGTAATACTTAAATACGTATATTCAGTTAGAGAGATTTTGATTTTTCATAGTTACTTTTTGTTCAGAAAATAAATGTATTTTTTGAATTCTTAATAATTTTTGTGACTTTTGAAAGTCGATGGTATAAACTGATGCTAAGTCATAACGCAAATTTAAAAAAAAAAAAAAGATGTTACTATACCTAAATACTTTCTTTGAATTCCTTCCTTATAATGTCAGAATCAAATACTGTAAAATATTACAAAGAAGTATTTTGCGTGAAAATTTCTTTTTTTAATACACTTCGATTGATGTTACTAATTTCCCACAAAATTAAACACTTTCCTTTAAATCAAAATATTTCAATAACATTTAATTTTATATCTTGCATATAAAAAAATGCAATATTTTTGAAACTTGAAACGTCAGATCGTAATTAACTATTAACTAACGGTTAACAGTTATTTGGCCCTTTAATTATCAAACCTATCATCTGGCTGATTAGTCACAAATTTTATATTGAATTTCGGTTACAATACTTGACATTTAGAGCAATGGATACATAATATTTAATGACACGATGATAAAATTTTTTTTATACTTTCCTTATCAAGTACGTATTTCAAAATTGAGATTCAACTGTTATCCCATAGAATATTATTTGGGACATTGGCTATAAAATCTATAGGCACGCCAACAACTTTACAGTTGTCTTAATGAATATTTATAACCATATCCAAATAGTCTCTGAAGAATATAGAAAGACAAATTAAAATCTCATCAAAATATTCACTCTAGTGAACACATCATATTGTGAAATATTTTTTAGAAAATTATTTTTCATTTCACTTAAGTATTCAATATGTTTTCTATAGGCACTTCGAAGGCAGCCGACCTCTTTTATCTGTTGCAGACTTGAAACTTGTGCGTGAGATTTTGGTAAAAGAGTTCCCGTCTTTCAGCAATCGAAGGGTCTGTATAAAAATGGATGCATACTCCTAACATGTGGTTTGCTTAAAGATATGTTTAATATGTCAACTTGAACCATTTTTGGCAGATATATGAGGGTAAAATTTTTTCAACCTC
>BMAW01039401.1:212621-277704 GCA_019974015.1 Nephila pilipes | reverse complement strand
CAAACAGATGCCTATTTTAAGGACCTTCAGAAGTCTTACAGTATAGATGGCTTTAAAAAAAACTTGGAAAAATGTACAGAGCTAAAATGAGATTATGTTGAAAATTGAAGAAAAAATTGGTTTTCCCATCTTTTTCTAAAAGTTTATTAAGCGACCGTCGTAAATATTAACTTTATTTGAGCCATGTTACTAAAACTCAAAATGTTAAACTTCGCAAAAATGTATTTCTTAATTTTATACACCATATACATATTGTCAATTTTCTAGTCCATTTCACTCCATTTTAAACATATTTATGAGAAGATTTCATTGAAATTCCATTTTTCTTAAAAATTCTTAAGATGTTTTCTATTTTCCACACAAAAGTATAAAAAAGACTGCTATTATAAAAATGCTCAGACATTTTTATACTCCTTACTGACTGATTTTTATAAAATATAAAATTAATTTCTACCATAACCAATATGCATTCAGTACAATGCTATACAAGAGCATTTGGCTCTAACAAGCAAATATTTCCAATCATTTTTTTTTATTTAACTAAAAAAAAAATAAGCAAATGTTTGATGATTGAATAATAAAGCCTGCGAGATTTATATATTATAAATGCTTCGAGAAAAATCGCAGAAATCTACTAATTCAGAACATTTCGTAAAATATAAGATTACTTATGAGAGTGGAAGCAAAAAAGTGCGTCTGAAACAGGTGGTTCCATGGTGTAATGGTTAGCACGCTGGACTTTGAATCCAGTGATCCGAGTTCAAATCTCGGTGGAACCTGGTTTATCATTTTCTCCCTATCTTTACATTTCTACTTCAAAACTTTAATGTTTATAAGTTTTGATATTTGTAATACATAACATTAAATGTATTACCAAATTTTGCAGATCACACGACATTCCTTTGGAATGTGTTGCTAAATTCAAAGCTTGAATGCAATTACCCAAACATTTTCCACCTAAATACAAAATGCACAACGGTTAAAATAGCATTTGCATGATTGGTTCAAGTAAAGGCATCGGATATTAAAAGAGAAACAAATGAGAGTAACTAAAAGCTGCGAAACTTACTCAAAAACATTATGTGTGTGTGCGCGTGTGTGTGTGTGCGCGCGCGCGCGTGTGTGTGTGTGTGCGTGAAGAAAAGTTAAAATGATTCTAATTGTTTGAAGAGTATGTATGATTTTCGTGAAGACATTCGATCCTTTGTAAAGAATTTGAAGGAACAAACTAATTTGTTTCTGTTCAATCTCCTTCCCCTCGCAAAACATCAAGGAGAACACTTGTATTTGAGCAAGACACATCGAAAGATTGAATCCTGTGAACAACTATGCTGGAATATTGCGTGTAATAGTGCGCAAACTTGCAAATTTGTTATTCAATGATGTAAACAAAAATGAAACTAAGAAAAAGAACTGCAGGTGGTTCCATGGTGTAATGGTTAGCACGCTGGACTTTGAATCCAGTGATCCGAGTTCAAATCTCGGTGGAACCTGGTTGATATTTTTCTTTTCTTGTTCGTGTTTCTGTTGTTAATGTTAAATGTTCTTCTTTCATCTCGTTAGCACAAACTTATATCAAAAACTAAATTTTTATTTGTTGCGGAGATTGGTTTATAGGTTTAATCGGATATAAAGCAACAAAAATTACTTGCTCTTTTAAAATATATTCTTTTGATTTAATGAATATCTAAATATTTCCTCTCCAAGAATGAATATCTAAATATTTCCTCTCAGAACACTTGTTGTTTAGTTACTGCATTGTCCAAAGCTCTATGAAAGTAATATTCCATTAGGAATCTTTCTTGAAAATATTGCAAGGGTTATTTCTGTGGCATGCATATCTACTACAGTCAAAAGAATGTGTTCTAAATCTTTGATACAGGTATTTAAGCTGAATTTGTGCAAAAGGTCATGAGTTATGAACGTTTTGATGATGATTCGAGTGCTCATTATCTCCCGCCTTTTGTCTAAAATTGGATAGTACATTTATTGTTGAGAAATTCCCTTAGATTTCTAAATATCTGCTTGAATAAAAATTTTGTTGCTTTGTTTCATTGTATCTCTGAAAATATTGTTATTGGGGTCTTCTGGGGTCATCCAGTCGATGCACATATGGATTCCACAACCTATTTTGCGACATTATCCGCCTGCTTAATCAAAAAAAAAAAAAAAAAAATCTAACTATTCTCTAAAATTCTGCTATGTCTTATTGTGCTGTAATCTATTTCAGTGCTTTCTTAGTTTTTCCTTGGACATTTCATTTTAAAAAATTTAAGACGCGGAATTTGAATGTCTGAACATATTTTTGCCTTTTTCACGAACTGTTTTAATAACATTCGGGGGGTTGTGCTTGAAACCAAACCCTTTTGATTTTCGCAAAGTTAGTCAGTTACTCATGAAATTTCGTACGAATTAATCGAAAGGCTATCAACCTGCTTTACCTTTCACAAAATGATTCCACAAGCTTCATAAAATGTCTCTTCAAGAAAAATATGCTTTCATTACCCTTTACTTCTAACCAACAAGTAAGATAATCACTTTCGAGTTAGAGTTTAGAGTTTCTAAAAAAAACTATTGGAATTACGCATTTGATACAGAAAACAGACGTGGAAAATGTTTCATATTTTTGATAATCACACGTTTCAAACAAAAATGGTACAATGATAAAGTTAATGGCTATGAACACCACAAATTTGATTTTCTGTAAGATATTTAAATAAGATTTTCGCACGAGCATAATCAATAAATTTTCCTTAACTAATAATAAAATATTTTGACTTAAAGTAATAATAATTGTTGTATACATGACATTTTAAGAAAGGATTGAATTTTTCTCTCTCTCCAAAAAAAAAAAAAAAACAAATCAAAAGCCTTGGCTTAGCATTTCATAATGTTTTTATTGAAATAATTAAGATAATTCTGCAGCCGTTAAAAATCATGTTTTTCTTATCGAGAATCTCGTAATCATTTGTGTAATTTATTGGTTCCCACTAGTGTGCCGCGGCGTCTTCAAAGGGGATCGTTGGATCTTATATATATTTTTTTTTATCTCTTGTTTATAATTAGTCGCGCTGTTACATAAGGTATATAGACTCCGAAGAGTTGAAAAAATTTAGAAACTAATACGTAACTATTCTCACTAATTTGACACCTATTTTTTTAAATGAAAATTGATTTAATTTCGTCTTATGTTTTCTAACGTTTTTAACGTGTTGCCTTGACACATACAGGAGAAAGGTTGTTACGATAACACGTTTAGTTTTCAACCTATTGTTCTATGTATAAAACACCCTTTATGTACATTAAGTGGCTATGGTAGTACATCGACTCTTTTCTACAACAGCATCAGAAGAGAAAATGCCTTCCTTAACTAGCCAGATAAGACTTCTTTTCAGCCTAGTTGGCTAGAGAGCAGCAAAAAGCGATCGGTCAACTTTCCTTCGGACCCATTGGTCCAGGGTTCAAAACAACGCTGCCGCATCAAGGTCAACAACTCTCTTCCCCTCTACGGGGTAGAAAAACATCCCCTGATGTTCCAGAGAAAACTACGCCAAAGAAGTTGCTCAGGACTTGAACTCTTGATAGTAGCACAGCCTATACCTACTGATTGCATATGCCCCCGACGCAAAACACTTGCCCCTGTATGCCTAACTAAGACAGAAGCGCACAATTCACGACGAATGATATTCCGATTCTGGCGCACGTGTTGACGAGACCCGACGCTCAACAAAAGACAGCCAATGACTCAAATGGAAACTGTCCCAGGCAAAACTCAATTCAACAGGGAGGGGATGTATATCAATTTCATCAATAGGTGCTAAGAAATCAAAGTAACCTTCTGTACAAAAAATACCGATGATTCTCTTCGTATCATCACGATGATACTGGAGGGGAATATGCAGCGACTCTCTTCTACAACAGCGCCATAAATTAAAATGTCTCACTTAACTAGCCAGACAATACTTTTTTTCAACCTAGTTGGTTAGAGCATAGCAAAAAGCGATCGGTCAACTTTCCTTCGGACCCCTGAACCAGGGTTCGGAGCAACGCTGCCACATTAAGGTCAACAATTCTCTCCCCCTCCACGGGGAAGAAAAACACCTACCCCCCTGATGCCTTGGAGTTCGCGTCCAGCGCCGAAGTAGTATAGTCCCAATTATGTTATGGTCGCAAACTTAGGGCCGGTGTTC
Organism: Nephila pilipes; assembly: GCA_019974015.1. Classification (NCBI taxonomy): domain Eukaryota; kingdom Metazoa; phylum Arthropoda; class Arachnida; order Araneae; family Nephilidae; genus Nephila; species Nephila pilipes. The sequence continues at coordinate 273,514 of BMAW01039401.1, read as the reverse complement.
TTTCCTTCACGTAGTGGGTTCGAGTTCTCATGCCACTCGACGTATAGTAGGCTATTGCACGTTAAATCTGTCAAGACTCCAAGTCCTTCGGTTGGCGCGATGTGGAAGTTTGAAGAGAGAAACGTCCGATCAGGTATCGTACTGTCACTTGACCTAGGCTCACAATTACGAGGTCCGCTACCAAAATCCCTCGCGTTGCTTCTAAGCGCACAGCTAATACATTATCAAATCAAATTCTGTGCTGCAAATATTTTCGATATTCGCATTTCTTCAAAGCAGCATTAACTGTATTCAATTTGGATAAAAGCAACCTGCATTAGGTCAATCTGTTTATCATACAAATAAACAAAAATACTAGGAATTTTTTCCCCATTTCTTTTCAAAAGAAACCTGTAGATGTCGACAGCTGCAAGTCTTTCCTACTAAAGATACATTGTCTCTCTATTTTGTTCTTCACTTTCTTATTTGGTCCCCTCGATAATTCATCCGATCTTTTTGAAAACAATTTTCATCATCGTTTAAACGTTTCTGAGCAAAAATACGACGTCCATACTTTACTTTCAGATAATTACGTGTTTAAACAGGTTCATTCAATACGTTCATAGATGATTCCTCTGTAATACACTTTTTTTTTTCAACTTCGTTATATTACTTACTTAAAGCAGAACTTTACTGGAAAGCATTCAGACTTAAACAATTACATATCATTCATGGTAAATTTACTTATTCTTACAGCAAAGGGCATACTAAACGCTCTGATATGTAATCACCGTTGAAGACTTTTTGATGATTTGAAACCTGCATAAAGCTCGACAGTATCATAGTTTGGAAACTGTGGTTCAATCACGAAGTTTAAGCAAAGCAATGAACATAAAGCAGGTGGTTCCATGGTGTAATGGTTAGCACGCTGGACTTTGAATCCAGTGATCCGAGTTCAAATCTCGGTGGAACCTGAGAGATTTTTTTTTGTTCCAATTCCTTTATTATCAATTTTAATGCATTTAATCTTACGTATACTGGATAATTAGTTTGGTCCCTCAATAAGTCAATGCTTATGAATTCTAACTCAAGTCGAAAATTAGAAGTTCAATCTTTCCTTTCATATAAATACTTGTTAATATATGTTTAATGATTATTATTCTGTAATATAGCGTCTCTATTTTTTTCAACATTACCGGTAGGCTTTCCACTCAACCACTTAAATAAAAGTACCGATTTTAACAAACATGGGAAGATTAAACGCTCTGATATATATTCTCCTTCAGAAACTTATCAATGAACGGAACACATGCATTAAGATCGCTAGTATCAAATTAATGTTGTACACAGCTGTGAAACTGTGGATCAATCACGAAGTCTGAGTAAAACAACAAGCAAAAGACAGGTGGTTCCATGGTGTAATGGTTAGCACGCTGGACTTTGAATCCAGTGATCCGAGTTCAAATCTCGGTGGAACCTGGTTTATCATTTTTCACTCTATCTTTACATTTCTTTTTCAAAACTTTAATGCTTGTGATGAGTTTTGATACTTGTAGTGGGCATAACATTAAATGTGTTAACAAATTTTGCAGATTATACTGCATTCATATTTGAGAATGCATTCCTAAGTTCAAAACTTGAATGCAATTACCCAAATATTTTCTATCTAAATACCAGGCGTACAACGATTACAATAGCATTTGCATGATTGGCTCAAGTAAAGGCATCGGATATTAAACGAGAAACCAATGAGAGAAACTAAAAACTTTTAAACTTACTCAAAAATATAGTATAATATATAACTGAAAAAAAGTTAAAATGATTCTAAATGTGTGAAGAGTATGTATGATTTTAGTGAAGACATTCGATCCCTTATTGAGAAATTGAAGGAACAACACTAATTTTTTTCTGTTCAATCTCCTTCCCCTCGGAAAACATCAAAAAGAACTCTTGTATTTGAACGAAACACTTTGAAAGATTGAACTCTTGTAAACAACTACGCAGGAATATTGTGAGTAATTGTGCACCAACTTGCGAATTTGTTATTCAATGATATGAATAAGAATGAAACTGAGAAAATGCATTGCAGGTGGTTCCATGGTGTAATGGTTAGCACGCTGGACTTTGAATCCAGTGATCCGAGTTCAAATCTCGGTGGAACCTGATTTATCATTTTTTTTGTCGTTTGAATTACCTTTTTTATCAATTTTAATGTATTTACTCGCATGTGTATCCTATATTCATATAGTTTTGGGTAACGCACATACAGGAATATCATCAAGATTTAAAAATTACTAAGGATTAAAAAGAACCAAGATATAATAAAATTTGTTTAATGTATTGATTGAGATCTGTATAGATAATGCTATAAAATACTGTTATTCATATTGATTAGTTTGGTTTCAGCAAGCTGTAGATAGAAGAAACCCACAGTATGAAAAAGAGTTCAATTTGTCGAGTACTACAATGACAACTCCGAAAGTTAATAATTTTAGTTTAGTTTTTATTAACGTCGCACTAGAAGCAACACGAGGGCTATTGGCGACGGACCTCGTAATTTTGAACCACGGTCAAGTGACGAGGACGACACCTGAGCTGGCACCCCCCTCTCCGAACATCCACACCACGCCAATGGGAGGGCTTTGGGCCCCGAACAGATTTAACGTTCATCAGCCCCGGCTACACGGCGGGTCTTTGGCGGCCAAGGATCGAACCCGCGACTGAACGAAAACCACCAGCCGCTAGTCCACGACCCTGACCACTAGGCTACCGCGGCCCCGAAAGTTAATAAAACACCGAGTAAGGGATTGTTTTTTAACGTCGCACTGAAAAGACTGTTGGCAACGGACCTTATGAATTTGAGCCTCGGTCGAGTGACTAGGATGACACCTGGGCTGGCACTCTCTCACCAAAGATCCACATCATGCCTTAGGATCTCTACCAGGTTTAGGGACTAAGGACCGCGATTGGATTCAACGTGCATCAGCCCAGCCACATTGCGGATCTTTAGTGGCATCGGAACTCAAATCCATGACTCGACGAAAACACCGCCAAACCACGAGGTCGCAATCTTTTCCTCTAGTTCAAAGCGGCTACAAGAAACACCTGGAGAAACGTTTAAAACTGGATTGTTGACTCTATAAAAAGGGCCTAAGAATAATGAATAAGAATTAAACTTCTATCTCGATTATTTTAGTCATAATTATACTTAAGGATACCCACAGTTTCATAGAATTTGATGATAATTAAAATTCTATGATAGTGCGGATTTCTTCGAATTCTTTTACCAAAAAAATCTAAATGAATGACTGTAATTTTACAAAATTATGTACATATGTATCAATGAATATTCAGAATAAATTTTATTCGGATATCTCGTTTATTTCTCAGTAATAATTTGACTTAAACAACACTCCTTCGTAAAATCAAACATATGAACAGAAGTATTAGTTTTCATTTAACTACTCGAAAGGGTGGTCTGTTAAGTTCCGTTATATTAGTAGTAAATTATATACTTTAGCCTCTATTTCCTATGCATCTGAATGTATCGGGCATGCGGGCGTAATATTATGTATTATAGTTATATAATGCATATTCCTCAAATAATTTTTTTGGTCGATAAGATTTCAGAGGCCTTCATCTTATGAAATATGGTGAGTGCTTCTACGAGTACATACACGAGGGATGTCCCGAAAGTTTCTTCATTTTTTAACAGGGAACATAGTACTCGAGATGAAACAAACACTCATCATAAGAATCCACACACGCTATTCCTCCTCCACGACGCAAGCAGCGTCAGTGGAGGAGGAATGACGCATGCGCAGAGCAACGAAGAAAAGAGAGCAGCAGCAGACCAGCGTTCCCGAGACAAAACTGATAACATGGTTGGCAATGGAAATGCGTGCTGCTATCCGGTATGAATGAGCACGCAGGACTGTCATCTATGAATGACTACAGACATTGCATTGGTGAATACGTCCTGTCTGATCATAATGAGTGGACGCTGATGTTGCATGTTGAGTGAATGAAGGCACAGTGGGGAGGATGAAGATAGAAGTGGGCGTCCTTCCATATACACGGATGAAAACAACACTGCTGGAGTACAAGACTTGTTGTTAACGGATAGGTGCATAATGGTGTCAAACATAGCATCCGCAATGCGACCTGGCACAATGGTCGTGCTCAGGTCAATCCACAACAATACTGAGGTTTAGCAGGTTGTGCGACAATTCCTTGAATTGCAGGGCGTAGAGTTTTACCAGAGTGGTTTCTTCAAACTGATTGCGTGGCCGTGGTAGCCTAATGGTAAAGGCATCGGACTCGTGGCCGGCAGTTTCGTTGAGTTGTGGGTTCGAGCCTTGATGCCACTAAAGACCCGCCGTTTAGCCGGGGATGATGCATGTTAAATCTATCAGCACCAAACCCTCCCGTTGGCAGGGTGTGAAAGTTAAAAGAGGGGAGTGCCAGCTCAAGTGTCGTCCTCGTCACTTGACCAAGGATCAAAATTACGAGGTCCGTCTCCAAAAGCCTTCGTGTTGTTTATAGTGTGACGTTAATAAAACCAAAAATTAGACTGATTGTAACCTACGACAAATGCATCATTGTCAATTGTGACTATGTCGAAAACTAGTGCAAAGTGACGTGGTTTATTTCAAGGTTCATGAAGACATAGTTTATTTTTTGGCAATAAATGTTCCTTGTGAAACGAATGATGAGACTTATCGTCGGAACATCTCGCGTATATATTATTAAGATTTTTAATTTGAATTACTACAGTACAAAATAATTCTTTGTTCATTACATAATCAAATAATACTACGTTAGAAGGCAACTTGTTTCTTCTACGTAGTCTCTTTAAAAAAAAGATAGCTATGTTAACTATTGAAGAATTTGAAGTGATGTAAACGCTCCAGATATAAGCTCGTGTGAGTCAGTTTAGTTCGTAATTGTGTCATTCATTCGTATGAAAAAATAAAAAAGTGCAGAGAAAGCAGGTGGTTCCATGGTGTAATGGTTAGCACGCTGGACTTTGAATCCAGTGATCCGAGTTCAAATCTCGATGGAACCTGGTAGATTTTTTTATTCCTCCTTTATCAATTTGTAAACTACCACTTTTATAATTAATGTTAAAGAAATCGCCTCTATAAGAAGGGGAGAAAATCTAGGGAAACAAACTCATAATATAAGTTGATACTAGATTAAAAAACAATGATAATACTCGTATTTCAAAGAACAAAAACCTTTTATTTAGTTTTATAATTTATTCATTTATTTCTTTTATATCTTAAAGGATGTGAATTCTTATGCAAAAATTTGAAGTCTCACTTCGATTCAAAACTTAAATATGGTTTGCCTTATTTTAACATTGTATGAGACTTAAATAAGGTAAAATATATTTAAATTTTGAATTTAATAATGTTTTTTTTTTTTTTTTTTTTACTGTCTTTTGGTAATGCAAAAGATAAAATGTCAGTATATTTGTACAAAAAAATATGTTCGCTAACATTCCTTAACTTCAGCTGTTCTTAAAGTTCAGTTTTTGAGTAATGTTGTAGACAAGGAAATGCCTGAAAATATTTTCGGGAAGAGAAACTTTTTATCTCCCGCGATATAAAATATCCTTCTAATATCCGATTATTTTGCACGATAACTTTTGATGCACCGCTAGTCTATAGTTTCTTAAGTTAAACCACACTTTACGAGAATTTGTAATATCTTATCCGAAAATTAGATCACGAATGAATTACGCTGTAGGATATTTTGAGGTAAGTGTGTTACATTAATTACAAAGTAGTAAAAACGATTCAGCTACATCTGATTTTTTAGTTTAGTTTTTATTAACGTCGCACTAGAAGCAACACGAGGGCTATTGGCGACGGACCTCGTAATTTTGAACCACGTTCAAGTGACGAGGACGACACCTGAGCTGGCACCCACCTCTCCTAATATCCACACCACGCCAACCAACTACATTTGAATGGCAGAGGTATGAAGTATATCTAAATAAATTTCATATCTATTTTGAGTTCGACTTAACTCGATATTTGCTTATATACATTAGATTTTTTTTTCTGAAATATCTTAAGATTTTTAATATTTTATACACTATCAATTCTGCTTTTAACCTTTAAAATTGCTTAAGAAATCAAAATTTAGGAATCATAAATATACTTGTTCATCCCCTCGTTTTATGGAAATAGTTTGGATATCTTCAGACTGACAAGCAGGCAGGCAGACAAGACAGATGCCAAACGGAAGGGAAATATTATAATACGTAGAAAAATTAAACCAGCATTAAGGTAAAATGAAGAAAAAGTAATATTTAGAAGATTTATATGTATGGAGTAAAACCAAAGTGAAGTAAAAATTTAAAAATATTTATAATTAAGAGATTTTCACAACCAAAGTCAAGGAAAGGCTGAATGATTTAAAATATTTTAAAAAGAACATAGTTAAATGTAGAACATTTATTAAAATTATATTTGACTGTCAGGGGACAAGTACAATGATTACACATAGGACTGACCCTCCATATTAGATTTTTATGAGTCTCTCTCGTGTGATAAACGTATAGAAATACAATGGAAGTCTTTTACGCTGTTTTTCCGTTATAAACACTGAAACACTTATTTCGTAATTTTTAATTGTTAAATATTTACATTTTTAAAAATATTTCTTATAATGTGTGCGTGATCTTGAAAACACATATTTATTTCGATCAATGCATATTCCAAAGAATACAGTAATTATAAAGTACAGTAAAAGAAGGTGATATTTATCATTTTATACCTTCTTTTTTATTTCAATAAAAATAGTTTTTTTTTCGTAGAAAAATAAAATCATGAAAAGTTTTATGTTATGAAAAAGCACCTTGAATAACTAATAACAAAAATACGTTTCGTACAGCAAATGAAAGGTAGAAATAATTCCAATTTAAGTATCAATAAAAACCAATTATTTTGAATTCCAATTTTCAATACCAATTGCTTTCTAATATTTTTTAATATTTCACACTAAAATCAACCTCGTGACAAGAGTAGTATTTATATAAAAATTACTTTAAAAATATTACAGATTTCAAACCGAGAATCATTATTCAATAAGAGTCTTTTCCTAAAGAATAATTTTGAATGAACATGTTCAACCACGCTTTCCTAAGCTATCGTTAGATGTTTCTCTTTCATGATTTACGTATAGAGATACGTTAATGACATGGTTGTTTTTGCCACAAACTTTACTTTAGATTTATCATTCTTTTCGCTCATTGAAATCAATAGCTACAAAAGGAAACTAATATTTTTACCTGAATATCCGACGCTGCGCTGATATTGGATCTTGCATCTTTTTCATTTTCGGCTGAGATGAGTTCTGTAGGTCTCCAACAAAAATTCGAAATGGAAGCTCCGACAACTGCAAAACAGAGATGAAACTAGAAATATAAAACTACAAAAATTATCTAATATATAGACTAAAAGTAGAAAAGTACTTAACGGAAACTATCTGGAGGATGGAAAAATTGTTAATTCGTAAAGGAGCTGAAATCAGTTCAGAAAGAAACTTAAGTCAAAATGGAAAAACATTAAACTTCTTGACTTTCGACGAAAAGAAATTTTGTAAGAGAACGCGATTAAATGGATCTCTGAACTTCGAATCCCAACGGAGTAATTTTAGCTTAAAAACTTATAGAAAAATCTAGATTTTGTATAAAAACTATAATTAAGTAGGAGATTATTTACAGAAAAGTAATTTTTATATTAATTTCAGTTTATTCCAACCTCATTTTTCAAATTGAAAAAAAAAAAAAAATACACTATACACCAATCAATTAGCGTTCTTCATTATTATTTTACTGGATTGCTTCAAAAATCCTTTAAAAATAAAAACGTTCTTAAGAACAAAAACGATGCCAATTTTGACACAAAAAAAAATGATTCAAAGCAAATGATTATGTTATTAAAAAATTAAATCATGGTTCGGGAATTTAAATTAAAGCAAACGATAAAATATAGAAGTTTAATTAAATTATTGGGAGAAATTGCCTTAAGATAAATATAACTATTGCTGCTTCATAATAAAAATAAAATAAAATAACTATTGCACATTAAACTATTCTCAACAAATACCATTGAAGATTAAATGCAAAATCGTGACATTTGCAACATTTCATGAATTAGATTACAATTCCGATTTAGTAGAGTATTTTAGAGAAAGAACGAAACAAATAGTCTCATATCTTACGTAGCATATTAGACTTTAAAATCTGGATACCCGAAGTCAGTGGTACAATGTCTAGTAGGTAATAATCTGTTAACTTCACTCTGTGGTCGATTGTCACCAAGACATTGGATGGCTGTGAGGAAAATAATTTCCTTTATATATAAATTACTAGAACAATTCGTCAAATATATAGCAAATGAAACGATACATATAAATTTGTTTAATATCACTCTTGATTCACATTAAATATGCAAAGTGTTTCGAAACTCAAGGGCAAAAATTTAAAGGGTGAAAGAAAATATCTAAACAAGCCATTTTCACCATACAATGCATGCATCGGCGGAGAGCAAACAGTGAAATAAATGCTAGATGCCGCTGTCACCGTGCTTCCTGAAATCCACTGTAGAAATGAGGATGTGTACGAAAACTCGCGCTTCATGCTTTCCATTACAGCGCCATCTAGCGATTCATCGTATGGTCTCCTTATTTGCATTGTTGGATGAAAACTTCTTGTTTAGATGTTTTCTATTGTTCCTTAAACTTTTGCCTTGGGTTTCGAAACACCCTATATATATATATATGATATTTTTCTTTCTCTTGAGATATGTTTTGTAGGTCTTGGTTTGGTTTTGATATATTATACTAAGTTATGTAAATTTATAAATTGCTGGTTTTATAATTTAATTTTTAATTATTTACATGTTTAATATGTATTTTTGAATTTTGTGTAACATATATTTTCCGCAATTTAATAATCTTTTACGTTTAGAATACTGAGTATGTTTTAAATTAAAGATAATTATAGATATCTCGAATTTTAACTTTAATATTTTGTTTTTTGTGAATTCCTTTTACTTTATTGTAATTTTTGCAATTTTATAGTTTTAACATTTATTAGTTTCAATTTTAATTTTTTTGAGCTATAATTTGTAATTTATTATGAATTTATTATATGTAAAAAATTATGTATCTAATCAACATTAATATTGATATAATCCATTAAGAAATTATAAGATAATTTTAATTTTGAATATTACGAAATAAATATCGATTCCAAATATAATTTGAACAAATAAAATGTATTACAAACTGTATTTATTATAATTAGGTTTTAATAATTCTGAATAATGTAATGATTAAATTAATAAAAATATTAGATAAATGAAAAGTCCCTGATAACAAAAAAAAAAACACTTGTCTAAAAAAACGTACGAAAACAAATATGATATTGGCCCTCCATTTTTCATAACCTCAGACACTCTGATCTTCATTGTGTGGCCACGATAGCCTTGTGGTCATAATAGCGGACTCACGGCAAGCGATTTTTGGTTAGTCGTGGGTTCGAGCCTTGATGCCACTAAAGTCCTGCCGAAAAGCCAGAGGTGATGCACATTAAATCTATCGAGGCTTAAAGTCCTCTCATTGACGTGATGTGGAAGTTAGAAGAGGTTGTTCCAGTTCAGATGTCGTCCTCTTCACTTGACCGAAATATTCAAAATTACGAGGTCCTTCGCTAACAGCCTTTGTATTGCTCCTAGTGCGACATTAATAAAAACAAATCAAATGAAATCTGATCTTTCTTAAAATGACCACGATGTTAAAGCTCCCGTCTACCCGCCATTTTGATTTCGTGGACGTAATATTAATCCCATGGAATTTCGATTTTTATACTCACATCTTTACTATTTGATCTATTTGAAAGCAATAAAGTGCATCCGAAAGAGCAAAAAATAATGAATGCTTCTGCGGAATTATTTTCCCCCCACTGATTCTTAAAAATATTCTTAAAGACCGGAATTCTCGCAGTCGAATCACTAAAAAAAGGGAAAATTATTTTTAAAAATTGGAGGAAAAAAGTAATTCCACAGAACCCTTCATTATTTTTTGCTCTTTGGGATGCACTCTATTGCATTCAAATAGATCAAATAGTAAAGATGTGAGAATTAAAGTCGAAATTCCGTAGGATTAACATTACTTCCACAAAATCAAAATGGCCGGTAGACAAGAGCCTTGAGTTTAATTTCAGCAATATTCTGCCATTATTTAATTATGCCTACTTCCAAGTTGATGGATACTGTTATTATAAGTATAAATTTTGCAACATAATATACCCCAAAGGGTCGGGTCGAAGTCTGGACTTCGAATTGCCATGTCCAATATATAATTCTTTTTAAACCATTCCTAGATGGATTTAGCCGTATGGCAAGAAGTACTGTCTTACTAAAATATCCCGTTAGCACCACCTCATACAGGCCCAAACGGTATCGGATGATTATATAGAATAGCATGATATTATACAAAGTCCGTACGTCTCGAAATTCGCTGTAAATCGCACAATCCATCATGACTCTAAAGGGGGTTCCCTAATCCCTAATGATCTTCCTCGCATTAATCAAGTGAAATTTTCTTTCAGTTCCTTTCTCAAGTCATGCCAATGCCAGCATGATCGTCAGGATTAAATATATTTTCTTCAAAAAGTATAATTTGTTTCTGCGCATCTTTCCATGACATGTTTAGCCCATCTAAGTCTTTCTCCGCTATTATGTTTCAATAAGTTCGGTGTTTTCTTCATTTTCATAAATTTTATACCAGTATTTGATTCTTCCAAACTGTGACACATGAAGTTTCTTTGCTAAAACGATCTGAACTCTTAGGATTCGAAAGACCTTTTTTAATTGATAAATAGAAACTCTTAACGACTGTCCCGTGCTGTCTAAAAGTTTTCTATTAGATCGTTTTATTTTATTAGAATATACTTTCTAGTTATGGCAGTTTCTAGAATACTTCATAATTTGTCACTTCAATGGGATTTCTGGAACGAGGTTCGTCTTTGTTGCTCGTACGACCTGTACGAGCACTAAAGACTACTCACTGTTCAGAAACTCTCTGTTTTATCGTTCCTTACGATGGAGAAGTATCTTTTGGTGTTGAGTCCATTTCTTGGTTGATCTGAATAGGCATCAAACCTTTCAAATGAAAGTAATGAATAACATCTCATTTTTCCAATATGTCCGTTTTCATGATAGTGGCTCTTTGTATCTCGCTTAAAACGCTGTCAAACGTATACTAAAGAAACGATATTCCTGAAAATTTATATACGAGTTAATAAAGGATAGTACTATAGACTGCCAGCGAGATATCAGATTACTAGGGCCAACTCTTGGTCATACCGGACACTTATCACTCAACCCTCCCGTGTATTGTAGCAACCTTCTACATTTATACGTTACAGAAAATGAGACAGCATAAAAATTTGATGCCGCATGACACGGGAGAAGCAAAGCTTTTCTCGTGATCGATATATACGCTCATTAAAATACATAAATAAACTGCGTTTAGGTGTCCATAGACGAGAAGCTTTGAAATTAAAACATATGAATCAATAAGTTTCACCGTACAAGAAATTTGGGCGAGGGGGAAAGGTTAAGTCTTGAGCTTCTTAAATATCTAAATGATTGCAACGAGCGATGACATACACTGGTTTCCCAAAGTTGAAAATATTTGGTAATTGTGTGAATAATGAGAGAAGTTGAAGTCGGAATGGCGGGAAATATAACATGCAAATGTAAAATGGATACAAAATAAAGTAATAATGTGAAAGAACGATAATAATCATTTTTATAATCTAGAGAAATAGTAACAAAGAACTCTGGGCATTAGAAGAGCTCACACTTTAGCGAAAAACGAATGGAATTAAAAGGTGATGCTGCAGTTTAACAAAGATATGTGAACACCTCTGACAGCCAGGCATATTGCACAACGATTTCTCGTACTTCCGATGACATTATGGATGAGTTGTGAACTCAAACGAGACCCAAACAGCTCTGGAACTGAGCTGGGGGAGAGCGGAAAGGCTGCAAGTTGTCTCCCGAGCATATCCCGCACATGTTCGATAGGATTCAAATCAAGTGAGTGGGCGGCATACATTGTACATTTTCTACTTCTAGGAAGTCGTCGATCAGGTTCGCACAGTGACAAGGCGCGTTATCTATAAATATCAAGTCAAGGACAACAACACCTCGAAACAGATGAATATAGAACTCAATAACTTCAGCTGTGTAATTTTAGCAATCACAGACCACGCCACAAAGATGTAGTGGTCTGTTTGGCCTTCCAGCGTGATACTTGCCCACGCCACGACTCTCCTTAGTGGAAAAGGAAGTCTTACTGTGATATTTCCCGGGAGAAAATACGTATCATTTTCTCGCCCTATTGTCAGTCGATGAGAATCAGTGTTCAATCTAAAATGAGACTCATCAATGAACATCACATTGGCCCACTGTCCCAAACTCCAGTACTTATGCTCCGAATTCCATTTCAAATGAGCCCGTTTATGCATAGATGTGAAAAAAATGTTGACTGCTGATCGTAAATAACTGAGGTTTATATGGATCCCATAGCCTGTAGGGTTTTTATCTCCCGTCTGGTGTTTGACTTGATATTCCTTGTGCCCAGTGCAACTAAAAGATTGATGAGAATAAAATTTTTATGTGCATGTTGCTTAGAAATTGAACAAATTAATAAAATTTAAATTAGAAATTTATTGTCGCAAAATAAAAATTAAGAAAATTGCTTGAAAGTAAGAAAATTGCTTTGAAAATCTATTTTTGCTTCTTTCAGATTAAACTATTGAAACCAATCAAGGGGCAGCAGCTATGGTCTTAGTAGAAAAAAGATATTGTGGGCGGGACTTCTGCCTTGGTTCGTCTGGGAATTAGAGAGAGGATTCATATTGACTGTTTAGATATATAACTCGACTTAGTAAGAATTTTAAAGAGTTTCTACTGACAGAAGAGGAACGGTAAACCTCTCATTTAAGAGTTACGGGAGGTACCGGCATGGAATACCCGCTCCCGGCAGTACTATTTTAGGGAAGTAAAAGTTATCTGGGTCGGTGAAAGTTACGATTAGCGTTAACGGGAATGTAACTTTCTATTTTTTGAGGGAGGAATTTTGAATATTTTCTAGATCGTAGATATAGAAACATATTCAGTTTTCATCTTTGTGACATCATTCGTTCTATTTAATCATTAACAACATTCCAACTCCATTCCTGCCCCTTAATTAGCACAAAACCTGTTTGATCTGCTTATGACGAAGAAGCTGGTTTATCCACGCTTCGACGGGCACATGTGTTTTGCTCATTGCACATTTCACATCTAAAATGTTTCGTATCAAGACAAAGTTTTACCTTCAGCTTTGGAACTTTTGGACACCAGTCTGTGTTCTGATTTGGAGAACACCTAAATTGATATAAAAATTCGCCGCGTTGATTTCCGTCAAGGGTTCCGATTTTTGTATTTTTATGATTTATTTTTTCCTTCATGTTCGTGCAAGTGCGGTTTATTGTAACACTTAATAAAGCTTCTTTTCTTGTAAAAATTCATAGTATCGTTTGTATCACCTCCATCAACTTATAACGGGTTTATACGTAAATAACAAAAAATCATCGATAACGCATATGGATAAAGAATGGTTAATTTCATTCAGAACGTTGAAGTCTCACTTACTTTTAAATGTCCATGGATGAATCGCATCTGATGTAAATATCGGATGCCATCCAACAATTCGATCACCAGAAGTTTTCTAAAGAATGATACTGGGACTTTGGAATGAGGATTGAGAGCATTCGCCTTCTTCAGATAATGCGGCAGTGAGTACTCGCACAACTCAGTAACGAAGTACATTTTCAAGTCTTTTGGACTGATGGTTGCATCCTGCAAGAATCAGGCTCGTGAGTTATTTCTGTTGGTTTTGAAGAACGTGATAAATATTTCTGAACTGTTTTAATTTTCATCATTATTATTGAATTTCGTGTATTATTCTTAAGATTCAAGTTTCTTTTTTCGTAATAACATACTTAATTTTGTTTAAAGAATACTTTTTACCGATGGCGTTTCCTTAAACACTTTTATAAAAACTGAAATTTCATAGTAAGTTTAATTGCGAAAAGACTCTTCTACCAAAAAAAAATATATTTGGTTAAATTAATAACAGTTTCACGAATTATTTCACCTATAAAGCAATGTACTAGTGTTCAAAATTAAGATAATTTCCTCATTTTGTCGATTATCTCTAGAACTACTGGGCAGATTTTAATGAAATTTCGTTTGTACATAGGGTTGATATAATACAAAAGAATGACCATTCAAAAGTTATAATAAACACCAATGATCGTGCGTGACACTCATTGGAGTCACAAAGTATGAAACAGCAGTTGCAGAATAGAACAAAAAAACCCGTTAATAGTGGTTATGGTCCCTTATTACAGATATATAGGCATCACAACGTGATTTTATACTGAAAATAAGGAAGTTTATGAGTTCCTGTTACAATTGGTACCACTCGTTCAGCAATGCTGTTTTCAGGTCTTGGAGGGTTCTCGGAAGGGGCTTACGAATTGCAATTGCCCTCCCCAGAGCGTCCTAGGCATGCTTTACAGGATTGAAGTCTAGAGATCTGGCTGGTCAATCCATCCGGCGAATATCCTCACATTCTAGAAATTCGTCGACCTGATGAACTCTAACACATCGATCAATAACTCCCGAGACTAACCCAGAGATGGCGTTCGTAGTAAACCAGTAACCAGGTCTTTCTAGAGTACTAACCTTTGCTTGAAACGTGTCAAAATTTTAAGTCGATCGGACCAGGAAAAAGGTTTTTTGAAGTGAAGTGAAAAAGGTTTTTTCCAAGTGGGTGCCGCGATTGCTTTCGATGGATGGAAAAGCGTTGGAACGATTGTATCACCCTAAAAGGTGATTAACAAAAGGTGTTATGTTGATGAATAAAAAAAAATTTTGCAAAAAAAATGTTGTTTTCAATGTTAGACTCGGGAGTTATTGATCGATGTGTTATGTGACCTCGCGTTGTCATCCATTAAAAGGGAATCGGGACCAAATGGACTACTGAAAAAGCGAACATAGGACTCCAAGACCTCATCCCTTTACCTCTCAGCAGTCACAGTGGCTCTCTCAAAGGCATGGAGATGTGTGCGGTCATCCGACTTGATATCTGCCCAGACCATCAAGCCTCCGCTGCCGTAAGGGTCAATTTCCTCACCAGACCAGCCTGTTTCTAGCCTATCCACAATTCGCCACCTCATTCCATCATCTAAACCTTGATGGTTACTCAGTCTTACTGTCTGAATTTTAATTCAAGCGATTGCTGCAAAATAATACCAAGAAATTCGGCGAAATGCGCTTGAGAATGAAATGCGGATTTTGGCACGCGCGCATATAAATTCTTTTTTTCGACTAGATCTGCCCCCATACACGTATACGCTTACGCATTCGACATACAAGATGTGCATCTTTGTTTCGAAACAGTATTTTTACATTTCTTTCAATTATTTTCATAAAATTTTACAAAATATGCAAATTCTCTTAATATTGAACACCAGTATAAACTCTTAACGAGAAAAATTTTGTAATTATGATGGGTGTATCGTAAATTTTTAATTTTTAACAAAAAACACTTAGTTTTTATTATCCTTAATACTTTTTGACATAATAACGATCCAAAATTAGACATTTCTGCCAGCATTTCTTGACGTTTGGAAGGCGGACAATGTAGAACTCAAAATTTATTCAAAGGGCGGAAGAGTGATTTTGGACGCAATCTGCTAAATTCTAGTATGCCGACATTCGAAAGGACAAGAAACGCTGGAAGAAATGTATAATTCTGGATGATTATTATGTAAAAAAGTTTAAAAATAATAAAAAAAATAAGTTTTTATCACAATTAATTGTTCGCAATAAATAAAATTTTGCGATCCTGCGAGTTGTTTTAATCTTGTTGCTTCTTGAATCCACACAAATCAATTAATAACTGTATTTGCCACACCACGTACATAAGGGTCAATTAAGGGTACTAAGATATACGAGTTATTGTGAAATATTATAATTAAGAATGCTCGTTTTTGTGAAAAAAATCTTTTCAGATTATTAGTAGAGCTTAGATGTTTTGTGTGCCTAATAATATTTTTCTATAGAATTATAAAAAAAATTTTTTTGGTCAAAAAGGTGTTTTCCTTTCTTATTTATAAACGTGATTTATGAGATATATTTTCATTTAGGTACCATTTTAAGGAAACCTATTGCACAATATGGTTCCAAATTCTTATGAAGGGTACTTATGCATGCAGTGAACCAAAAATATTTTTTTTCTCTAAGTAATACCTAAATTTTAAGAAATAATTTTTTGTATGAAAAAAAAAAGAATAAAAAAATTAAAATTTTTCCAAAATTACAAAATACCATAATGTTTTCAAAGAGAATATATAGTAACATCATTTAAAAGTTTTTACACTATATTTTGCTTATAGCTTTCTACATGACGAGTAAAATATTTTGTATATTTATGGAATATTATTTTTAAAATGAAACCTAAATGCAAATATATCTGAAAAATCATATCCCTGTTCAACTCAAAGGGAAAGGAAAACTTTTTTTGACTAAAACATACTTTTTACGGCTCTCAATAAAATAATTAAAATATCATTACTAGGCTCATAAAAAACATGAGATCTATGAATAATTTTAAAACATAAATGAATGTCACAAAAAATAGGCTTAAATTCGGAACTTAATTGTACCCCATATGTCCTGGTACCTTTAATATACAGAATACATTTTACCCAGGTATCTCTTGTTTATTTTTCCAATAATAATTAAACCATGCGATATCCTTACAAATGCGTATCTCGCATTTAATGTTCTGAAAAATACTAAAAATATAACTCTTAAATCCTACAACAATCGCGAAACCGGAGGTTACTTAAAGAAGATATATGATAAGTAAGAGATAAAAAGAACTGTCTGATCCAAATAAACAAATTAAGCTTATCTTTAAATAAGATAAGGTCAGCAGGCTCACGTAAAAAATGGATAGCCTTTCATGTTTCAGAAATCTTCTCTGTGATAAAGATAAAGCTGCTTTTTCTGCGACGAAAGAAGAAGTGGCGAACTGACGTATGCATACTGGAGTCCCGTCACCGGTATTCAAACCAATATAAGTTCCAAATGCTCTGTAGGTATAAATGAAAAATAAAAATCAATCACCGGAAAACAATGAAAGAAACTTAATGGGGGTATATTGTAAAATATTGTGCAATGAAATGCGTTACAAATAACAGATATTCCCACCAAATGGACACTGTACTTTACAAAGTATTTCGTAGAATTTTTTTAAAATTTTATTATTTTATATCTTGTCCTTTTTTCAAATGTTTAGATTTAATAAATGAAAAAAAAAAGAATCAAGCTTTAAATATATTCATATGGTACTCTAGATTCGAGAAACATTCGATATTTAAACAAGCATTTTTTGTAAAAAAAAAATTGTGATGCTGGCAATTGGAATTTTCATCTTAGTTGGTAAAATTACGAAGAGTGTTATTCAGCTATTTGATTTATATCTGCGTAAACATAACATTCGAAGTCTTTGATATAATGGTATGTCGGCTCGAAGAAAGTACTTTTCAAAAGCATCATTCTGGGATCTGATTTTCACCTTAGGAATGTGTACAACAGTCAGAAATAATCTCTCGGAAGACTAACGAATTCAGTAGTGGTTTCATGAACAGCACGAGTTTTTGCGCAAGGTGGACAAGTTTTAAAGTTGTCGCAAAAGTGTCAGCGACATACCGAATGCTCATGGTCCGATTTTCTGTCATTTTTGGAGAGGCTGCTCGTTATGAACAGCCTAAACTACTTGTACAGCACTGTGAAAAAAGTCAAGACGACGTTGAAGAGGAAATGTCCGAGAAGACAGGCGTGTTTCTTCAGCAAAACAACGCTTTACCTCATATAGACAATCGATGCTGGAAACTGTTTGCGAAGGGGGTTGAGAGCTTCTACCTCATCATCCTTGCATTTCGGACCTTACCTCATCGTATTTTTTATCATAGCAAAAACTAATGAAGTTTTCTGCGGAATTACAATCTCCCTCCGATTTTTTTTTTAAAAGTATTTTAGAATATTTCTTAAAGACCGGAAAATCCACGAACAAATCATCTAAATGGGGGTTAAAAAATTTTAAAAATCGCGAGAAAACTGTAAATCTGCAGAAACCTTCGTTATTTTTTGCTTTTTCGAATGCACTTTATTGCAATCAAATAGATGAAATAGTAAAGTTACGAGGACGATAGCAGACATTCCATAGGATCCAACGGAATGTTCACGAAATCAAAATGACCGGGAGCCTTAACTCATTATTATCATAAAAAAACTTACCCATCTCTCAAAGTAAGCTCCATTTTTGTGCAAAACACAATTTCTCCGACGGATGAGTCAAAGTGATGAATATATGCAGGCTTTGCGGAATCTGTCGCTTCCACTGAATTGGAATAAAGGAGGTGCTGACTCAATGGAACACAATATTGAAGGCTTCTAAGAACAGAGAACCACTTGCTTCCAACCTCGCAATTAATAAAAGAAGATACGTAACCAGTGTTCAGGAACCGGACCGTATCACTATCACTTTGGCAATCAAAATGCTCTCTTGACATGAAAGCTCTTCTTCTTTTCAAAGTTTCATCTCTGGCTGCTTTTCGTCTGTACTCGCCACTGCTTCTCGGGTCAAAGCTTGATACTTTTCGATACAGAGGATCGCTGTTATTTTTCTGAGTCTTAACTGCCGCCGCTTTCGATAAATTGTTAATGAAGTTGATGAATGTTGGTTCTTCCGGATGAGGTTTAGTTTCTGTCGAGTTGTTGCTTCTCGTTTCAGCAACGGAGGGAGAAGTTTGACGATTTTCTGTAAAAACAGTAATTTTCTTTTTGTGTGGCTTATCAAAAATAAGCTCCGGGTTGTTGTTAGAATAATCTAAATTCGTCTTTGACTGGTTCAGTTTTTGAACACCACGATTTTGGAGATTATAATAAATCAAGCGTTGGTACAACGACAGGTATTTTTGCAAACTGTGCAACTTCAACTTGCACGTTATCGGTGGTATATTTGAATCTTCGAGAGATATCACTTTCTTCCTGATCGATTCTAAACATTTTAATTTATAATTGTGCTGTGTATCGTTTCCAAAATTACTTAGTAAGTTTCCGTCCTTTTTCCATGACTTTTCACTTTCTAATAAACCATTCTCCAATTCGAATTTTCTAAGAAAATTTAAATTTGATCCATCACTTTGAGAAGTTTGTTCGTCGTGATCCTTTTCATCTCTTACACGAGAACGAAGTTCGTTATTTTCAGTTTCAAGACGATCTTTTCTGACAGAAACATCTTTTTCAATTCGTTTGCTCCATTCCTCAAAAAAAGATGAGTTTTCGGATTTTCTGCTGATCGCGTTCATTGAAAAGACGTTCGTTGAAGTACTTTCAGCATCTGATTTAGGAACTGGGTTTGAATCGGTTTGTTCCGAGATTAACTGTGCATCAATTTGTTCGTAACCATTTTCAAATTCTTGATTACTTGAACTAATATTCTCAAAATGTTCAAATTGTGAAAGTGCATCATTAGTTTGCACTGATTCGTGAGTTTCATCAATTTTCTCAATTAGGTAATTTTTAACATTTTCGATAGCATGCGTTATATTCGTTCGTGTCACGTCGGAATAAGTCCGCCGGATAATATCTCGTGATTCATTCAAATTCAAGTTATTCGAATCATAAAACTTGGTTCGTGTATTGTAAAAAATATCATCAGCATTATCTTCTTCCTTGCAGAGTTCGTCAGGGCAGATGGCAGACGTTTGTGGACTGATTTCTTTTGTGATACTCATTTCTCCATTTGCAAAATTAACTTTGGAATTCTTAAGATTTTGCTCCTTCACATCTAAGCTTTCAAGTAAACAATAAAGATTTTCAGCTTCTAGATCAACACGATTTAATTCTGATTGAAAATCCGGTGAGCAGTCTTTTGGAGAATCTTCAGCAAATTCTGGTCTTGCTTCATAATTAATTGAACATGTTTCGAATTTTTTGCTACCATTTTTGAATAGATTGTCACTATCCTTTAAATTAACGTCTTCGATTAAATTAGAATTTTTTGCTTCACTACCGAACCCTGCCTCTTCATTTAATGAATTGCCTGATGAGTCAAGAATTGGCTTTTCTTCCTCTGGAATTACCTTCGAAGAAGGTTTCTGGTAATCCAAAGTGTTTGACGATGGGTAAAATTTCTTAATAAACGACAGGAGCTTATAGGGCTCCCTTACTTTGTTCCAAATATTGTAAATATCTTTTAGTTTATTAGGATTTTCTTTCTCCAGTTTGGGGGTATTGTCAGTTTTATTAATTAATGAAGTAATGTTAGTTTCGGTGTTTTGACTGGCTACCGATGCATATGATTTAAAAGAATCAGCTTGTTTATCATTGATATCATGGGTTGTATTAGAAGATACACTATGCCTTGGGAAGTCGTTTTGATTTGTTTCCTTTATTCTGCAAGAACTTTTTACATTCAGCAACGAATCATTATTTAAATTATTCTGAAACAAAAAAAAATGTAAAATAATTAGCATCGTTATTTCCAGATTCCTAATAGTAACTGCATGCAGGGTGTTTCAAAATTCAACCGACAAATTCAGAAGAATGATAGAAGGCATCAAGAGAATGAAAACTTGCAATAGTAAATGTGGTCGCACTCCTCATTGAGAGGATCAAAATCACGAAAAAAGCATGCAGGTTTCGACTTCATGCTGGAACGTCATAAGTACAATGCGAACTACAAAGCCATTTATTTGATTAATTATACAAGGGTTGTTGGAAGTGATACCCGCTGACATCATTACACAGTCTACAACGACGTAAAAACGCACTCGAAGATACCAAGTATGCTTTCGGTGTCTGCTGCAACGACGACTGCTGGCACTATGAGATCCTTCTATGTCACATAAACGAGTGACTTAAGTTGACTCCACAGGAAAATATCACGCGTATTAAGATCCAGGAAACGCGGAAGCCATGCAAAGGGTCCGGGCACACAATCCACTTCCTTGGGTATGTTAAATCAAGGTGATTACGCACCTAGTGAATCAAAAGTGTACAGCACTACAGTAACAGACATCTAAATGCTATGCGTGATTATTACCTCAACAGTGTTAATTTACGTCTTCCGTGTTGGCATAGTTACTTATTACCAACTAATTCAGTTAATGTGCCAGTTAACTTATATCCATTTGTATACATCTGCTGAGAATTAAAAGCAAAATCCATGAAGTCAGGGACAGTCTCCAACGTAAATTCCGACGATAGGTGATATTCACCTTTCGTCTCCTGTGGATCTAGAACCTGCATGAGGTTTTCACGATTTTCACCCCCTCAACGTGGTTTGACCATGTTCTATGGGAAGTTTTCCTCCTCTTGATGCCTGCTATCCCCCCCTATGAATATTTTCGGTCGAATTTTGGAATACGCTGTTTATGTTTTATAATAAACGAATAAAAATTAACAATTTAGTTTACTTACAATTGAATTTTTTAATTATACATTCTAAAGCCCCCTCCCTCCGCCAAAAAAGGAAAGAAAGACGAGATAAAAGGAGTTACTTGATTTCAAAACACAAATAAGTATAGGAAATATCTTTTTATCCAGTATGAAAACAATTAACATCATAGCTAAAGTTGTAGATGTCGGCAAATTGAGGCCCGGCGTCTATCTTAATTTGCCCGCGGGTTTACGTTATTTTTGCATGAAAAAATTATATTGTTTGGTATCAAGTAGCCGTAGTTTGAAGTAACCTACAGTAAGGAGAAGATAGAGTTCAATCTGTTGGATGGCGGCCACCGAGAGATCAAGAAACGCTGGGAGAAATGTATAACTTTGGATGGTGACTATGGATAGAGAGAAATATTAAGAATAATAAGTAAAGATTAAGTTACTATCCTTGATTATTATTTATTCATAACTAAAACCTTACGTTAGACCGGGATAATAATTAAAAACTTTACTATGTTGCGGGTTACTTCAAATCACCGCTCCCTGAAACCAAGCAAGTCAACTTTAATTGCTGTCATTTGCGACATTATGTCTAAAGAGATCAATTTATATGTGAAAAAAATTTAATTCGGATATCTTAGATATATATTTCTTAATATATAAGAATTCAAATTTTGCGATACTTCCTCGTACAACATCATTTCAATCGATAGAATACTGTATCACTAGAAAGCAATTTTTCGGGATGATACTCAGACAAAATATCAAATTACTGCTTTCGTTATCAAACGTAAGCGCAAAGAGCGACTTCCTTTCCTTTGATGATAATCACTTTTCAGACAGAAAATGTCTTCCACTATTCGTGTTAGTTTCGTATTTATGATGTAAATTCCCATGTTACGTAGAGCTCTTAAAATTTACAGACCTTCAATAAAAATGAGACATATCGCTTGTACATATATTGGCAAGATAGTGTCGAAATTAGAATATGAACTTTAATTCTTTCAAGGAAATATCGATTGATTTAAACTACCAAACTATTGAAGTCAGAATAAAATTTCAATGTAAGGCATTTTTTTCTGCCTGAAAAAGGCTTGAAGCTTAAATTCTTTTCTTGAGGTAAAGAGAGACACCTTAATAAAGTCTCAATACTAATCGAAACAAGGGTAAGGAAATTAAATAAAGTAATTTTAAATACAAAATACCTGCTGCAGAGAATTTTCATCACTTCCCACCGACAGATATTCAAGTTTAGATTCGTCTTCTGTTTTATAATTCAAATTTTTTTTCAGAGCGTCTGCATATCCAGTCTGAGAACCTGATGAACCATTCATCCTTCTGGGAAAATTCTTACTTAAAGAAAAATTGATATCTTTCCTGTAAAATTCAGTCTTCAGTTTGCTCTTTTTATCAAACTTGGTATGGAACTTTATATTTTTTATTTTACGGGGAATCTCATTTTTCTTTTTAGCTTGAATATTTACCGTCGATGAAGGAACTGAATTCGATTCTCGCGACGTAATAACCTCTGTGCAAGAAGGTAGACATTTAAAGTCACTCTCAACTGATTCAGCATCTAGAGAAGAATATTCGTAATTGTTTAATGGATCTCGATTTGTAATTGGTAAAGCTTCGTTTGGAACACAGTTCGAATTTTCTTTTTCGGATGCAATGCTATGCATTTCTTCTTCAAAACGCTTAAAAATTATTTTAGCCTGCACAATCTCTTCTTTGACC
Organism: Nephila pilipes; assembly: GCA_019974015.1. Lineage (NCBI taxonomy): Eukaryota > Metazoa > Arthropoda > Arachnida > Araneae > Nephilidae > Nephila > Nephila pilipes. The sequence goes on along the minus strand of BMAW01039401.1, from coordinate 250,190 downwards.
CAGAATTTCATGAATGGTAAATTCGATTTAAATTCGGTTACGAACTTTTGAATCTGGTAGTAATATTCCTTCAGCCAAAGTTTCCCAGAAGAACACTGTACGCTTGCTTGAATCGGCATAAATGCAGCTTCTTTGATATCGGTGTTGTTCTTGTATAGATTGCTCGTCATAATTCCGAGGGAAATTTCCGGTCCCTTTGCATCAACAAATTGATCCGCAAAATCCTTCAACACAATTACAGAGTTGGGAATGCCGTCGTACATAAGACAAGCTGCTAGATGGAATGCTTGCCACAAAAGATCAGGATCGCTTTGATTCGATTCGATACACTTAAGCAAAGCAAAGTAGACTTTATATTTGAAAAGAAATTCTTTGCCATTTTCCATCACTTTTTTAACCTCTAACAAAACACGAAAGAGCATTTTCTTGTACGAGTTAGTGATTTCAAAGGGAGAATATTGCCTTGGCTTCGCCAGCAACTCTACTCTTTTCTAAAAATGGATAAGACAGGACTTTAGTTTCTCTGAATTTAATTTACAATTCTAAATTAAAATTAAAAGCCACGTCTTACGAGGTTGGATCAAAAAGTACATTTTGACAACAGATAGCGTTTATAAAGTACCAACGGTATTACCAACTTATCAAAGTCGTCTGTTAAGTGGCACCAAAACAAATTTGAAGCTGATTAACAGATTATATTTGATTGTTGACGCTCAAGTTGTTGTCGTTATTGTAAGTCGAGTTGTCACCGACATTGAGATCTAGATTCATCATTATACACCCAAACACCAAGCAACGATCAGAACAATGGGTTGTTTCCGATGAATCTGTTCCAAAGAAGGCAAAGATGGTCTCATGGGCAAAACGGTTATGAATACGATGTTTTGGTATGTGAAAAACGTCTTATTTATTTTTTTCTCAGAAAAGGAAAAATGATCAATGGACAGCTAGTTACTACATTCTTCTTTCCCATTTTTAATGCACATTTTTCAATTCATAAAACGGGTACTTTTTGATCCTACTTCGTAGAAAATAAATCTAGCATAAATAAGTTCTTCAACATGCTTAAGACTGTTCTGATTGGATTCCATTTTATATAGGAACACGTACAGTATAAAACAGGCCCGAGTGTGGTAAAACACTTTTATGCAAAAATGCAAAAACTATTTTATCTAATGTTATTTTATCAAAAATGCTAAATCATTGTTAGAACGACAAAAAATACATTAAACCTACAGTAAAATTTTGACCATTTGAGAAGTGAAGGAATTTAGTACATTTTCATACATTTCATAATATTTACTGTACAATATAATTTCCGTCTTCTCTTATGATCTCTTGTCAGTGTGATGGTAATTTGTAAATACCGCTCTTGAGAAAGGACTTGTGTTTAGAGGCGAAGAACTCAAATGAGGCTTGCTTGACACCCCCTTCAAATTTGAATTTATTTTTCCTTCAAAAACAATTTGCAGGCAGAGAAACAGGGGATAATCGGAGGGTTCTAAGTCTGGGGAGTAGGGAAGATGCGACATTATTCCTAGGCTTTTTTTACGGTTTTCGGACGAGTCACCAAAGCATCATGTGGTCTGGCATTACCATGATGTGCTACATATTGAACTTCGCTGGTTTCTTTTCTATGAGTGCTTTGTTTAAATCATCCTTTTGTTGACAGTATCTCTTCGAATTGAGTTTTTCGTTAGGTTTCGAAAGCTCGTAATTAATTGGCTCAAGGACATTCCATCGTGTACACAGTATTCTCTTATTGAAGCTAGAGCTTGATTTTGAGGTGGAGGAGCAGTTTGTCCATAATCTTTTTCTCACAACGTTTTCGTATGTAATTCACTTTCATCACCATTTATCATCCGGACCAAGTATTGGTTCGTTTCAGCTCCGAGTGAGCAGAGATAGGCATAGGACGACTGGATGAAGCAAATTTTTCTCCCTTAAACTCCCAAACGGAATATTTATAGACCAATCTTAGTTACGACAGAAATTATACTATACAGTAAATATTATTACATATATGAAAATGTATTGTTTTCTTTCAGTTCTCATACGGATAGATCATTCCGGGGTGGATCTTATACATATTTTAAATTTAAATTTACATGAAAAAAAATGTATGGCACGTACAAAGCGGTAGACTTGTAATAAATGTTAATATCAATCTATTTCGGTTATTATTCTTAACCATGACAGTACAAAAGTGTAATATAGTATTCGTACAGATATATATATATATATATATATATATATATATATATATATATATATACCATTGTCACTTATTTATTTCTGACTATTCGACTTTGACGTTGGTTTTGAGTTCCACAGGCGTCTAGTTCCTTTGTAAAGATGGAGGTTAAAACATGCTGTAGAGAAAATTCCAAGAGAAAAAATTTGTATTGGATGAAATACGGTGGTAGTGTTCCCGTCGGTTGTTGAAGATGGATGCTGAAGGATGGACGTGTTGCTCGCTGTGAAGATTTGGAGAATAGTTTAATGAGATCAAGAGACGAGTTGCTAGACTATCTAGTGATGGTTCCTTGGACTGTTATTGGATGCTGTTTAAGCGTTGGTTAGGAAGTATAAGTAAGGTGGGAGGAGCATGTCCTATGTGAGGGGAAAGTTGCGAATTGAAAGTTAAAAAATTATCAGAAAAATCTGAATTAAAATGATGATAATTTTAAGAAAAACAATTGAAAAAAAAAAGTTGCTTTTAGGTGGGGATCCGTAGGAATTAGAAAGAATTTGCCTGGGTCTTTAATATTATGAGAGAATGGATAAATTTCTAGATTTTTAATGTTGAAGTTGTCAATATTTTCAAGATAATTAAAGAAGTTTATGGCAATTTTTTGAAAGTGTTTTCTTAGTGTTGAGATTTTGAGAGCTTATAGAAATGTAGAGGCTTTAGCAATCCTTCTTACTGTTGAACTCTTCGGGCGTTTTCTAATAATTGTATATTACTTTTAACAGAGAACCCTCCCACCCACAATACCTGCGTAAGAGATTACAGGACGCATAATGGAGGTATTAATAAACACCTAGGTTCACGGTAGTGTTCCATTTAATTAGGAGATAAACCTTATTGGATAATCTTCCGAATTTTCCACACGTAAGTAAAATGTGTGGTTTAAAAGTGAGGTGTTTATCAAGAATTACTCCTAGATATTTCGCGGGCTGAGACCACGGAATTATTCCTGATTATGTCTTATCGTATTGAAAATATAAGTTCATCGAAACGGCACCAGATTTTGATCAATGTTCTTTCGTCAATTTTACGATCTTAAACCTCTAGTAAAACTATTAAGTGTAAATGTCTGGATGTACGGCATATACCTTTCAATTTCGTTTATAAAAATATTTCTGGAAATAAACTTATTTTTACCTTTACATAGACTTCTCGGTCTTTTTTATTTAATGTTTCTAGGAGCATTTCCTCAATATCTGGTTGCTCTTGAGACAAAGCCACGCATAGAGCAGTACATCCAGCCTGAAAAAAAATGTAAAGCACAGTAAAAACCAATTAAATCCAGAGAGCCATTTAAAATATCATAATTACTAAACATTGATAAAAGTCTGAGTAGGGAGCGCAAGGCTATAGGCTACGCAATTATGTACATTGACGTCATAATTCTCCCCTTTTATGGAATTCGTGTTATTCTTTTGATCGAATGACTTCCTTTAAACAGAAGCCCAAACTGAGTGAAATTTGTAACATAGGCCGTCGCGAAACTTCCCATAACTGACATCTGAGTTTACTGTCTGGCTTTGTATGTTCAAGTTTCCAGCTCCTTTCCAACCCAATGAAATATAGTGACGAAAATTAGGTAAGCTTAAGAAGTATAAGAGAATATATAATTGAATCGCATTGAGCGACAGAGAATTGAATTTGAGGTTAGAAAATTTATTGCTACAGAAATATTGTGGTTGTTGAAAGGTAGCAAAAGAAAAATATAGTGCACGGGAGTTACTTGCGTTTCAGTGCGATCTATAACAACCAGGACCCGACGCTGTTGGGTTGAAATTTCTCCATTGTGGATTAACTCGCATGATAAGAGGAAGGAATTATCGGATCTCAGACAGATTTTCGATTTTCACAATCAGATGCGTATAAAGACGGATTTTTTTTCCACAGAGTTAAGAATTGCATATGCTAAGAAATGGCTTTTTCTTTATTCATAGATTTAAAAATGAAATAATTAGGTTATCGTCACTGCATGACTTTCTGTACATTCTACTATTGATTCGAATCAGTTTAAAATACCAACTAATAATTGCAGAATTAAGTGAAGGAAGTAATACAGAGGCTTTGCAAGGTGAGGTTTAGAAGCTTAATTACGAATATGTTACTATTTGATTAAATAGTAACCTATTACATGTTACTATTTAATCAAATACGTAACGGGAAGAAAGGGAAGATTATGTCTATTGATGGGGAAATATATAGAAGATGAATACGGGAAGGAGAATTTTTTTATATCATGCTCTCCGCAATCTGCGATTCGTTTCTTCGATGTTTTGCCGTAACTGCACTAACTTGGATTAACTTGGAAATCAGGTTTTCATACAAGGTTTCCTCGAATTTCGACCGAGTTTCTTTCCTATTAACATGTCGTAAGCCTAATTTATATTTTTCTGCGCTATTTTCATTCAAACGAGTTATAAAAATTTTGTACATCATATATAAAAATTCAATCTATGTACATATTTGTACCGCACATTATTGCTATTAATACCCTGCAGTTCCTTAGACATCAGTTCTTGGAACTGTTTGAACCTGCAAATGTTGTTTATTTATTTATTCATTTCTTATAATCGAAAGTCGCATAGATCAAGAAATCGAGGAGAAGATGTATATACATTGCAAGAATGGAGTAAGCAATGAACTTTATTATAATTATTACTACCTATGGGGAAAAAAACCTTCTTTCGCCTTCAAGCACGCAAGTTTTTCACCAAGTACGAGGAAAAAAGGCTCTAGAAAATTCAATTAATTAAGCTAATCATGCTTCCATCAGTTTATTATGCAAGGTTATTTAAAATGAATCATCACATTTCAAACTTCTAGATTTTCAAAAATAAATGATACAGAATGAAAAGTAATACATGAATACAAAGAGAAAAATATGGATGTTTCATATTGAGAACAATAGATTGCCCTCGTGTTCTTCTGGAAGATATTTCACGAAAGCTGTTTTAGAAGCTTTCACGGAACAATCTCTCATCTGGATTGGTCGCAATCGACCAGATTACTTGATGTAGCACAGCTGGCTTCTTAAGCCACCTGGTATGCTATTCCCACGTCTAATCACCTGATACCATATCAGACTTCTTCCTTTGAGGGTTTGCAAAAACAAAGCGCTTACGCCACTATTTATGTGAACTTAAACAATGGATTTCTGCTGCTGTACAGCCTTGGACACTTTACAACATGTTTGACAGGAATTTATATATCGATTGGGCATAATACGTGTAACTAAATGAAGTTATATCGAACACTTGTAAAAGAACTTCTATGTTCTTCCTTTGCATTCATGAATTACTTATTCTGGGTCATTTGTGAAAATATAGCATTTTGAAGGATATTAAATAACTCTGTATTTTAATCTTTTGTTCCTTATAGTTAGTTTATGCAGGGTTTTACGAGATGAAAGTTTTCGGTGACGAACTTGTAATTTTGAAAGCTTGTCAGATGATGAAAATGGGATAAGTTTCTACTTTTCTGGTTAAAATTCTGACGTATGGTATTTAGCATCGAAGCTCCATTCACACAAAGTTCTCAACCTTACCTCATCTCTTAATCATATTGGCTTTGTTTCTCTTAACTCAACCGTCAATGAACAATAAGAGTATAAAATGCTTTAACGATGTAATATTTGGAAATGTTAAACATGATTGCGCGTATTTCGATTGAAAATAACAGTATTATTTGTGCGAAGAATCCATTTAATTTACCTTATCTTCCAAGAGGACACCAGCCCCGCACTCCAGAAGACACTTGACTATTTCTGGCTGGCTTCTCAGGGCTGCCAACATGAGCGCCGATCGTCCATCTTTCGCCTGATGATCCACTTTCACTACCCCGAGCCTCGAGAAGAACCTGACGTACTCCACAAATCCTCTCTCAGCGGCTATGATTAAGAGGGTGTAACCGTCCTGAAGTTTTAAACTTGGTTAAACACATGACAAATGAAGAAAAGGAGGGAAATATATGAGTTACTTATTTATATGAAATCTATGCATTATTAGCAATGTGTGGCATGTTCCTCTAATCTACTAAAAAATTTTCAGTTATTATGCACTGCATTTGGCAAATTTTTTGGGAGAAGAGCCACATCTTGAAATTTTTAGACTTTAAGTGCAATCTAGCAAACTCGATATTTACAGTTTGAATTCTACTCGTAGAGCTACAAAAAAAAATCGAGGCTTAATTTTTTTTTCTATCGGAAAACGATATTTTTTGGAATATCGTCACATGTGCTTTTTCCAAAACTTCCTTAACTAACATCTGGGATTTCTATCTGACTTTAAATTTAAGTTTCTAGCTCCTTTCCAACCAAATGAAACACGGTTGGGTAAATTAAGTAAATTTTAGAAGTGAAGTAAATGTATATAATGAAATCGTATGTTACTGGCAGAGAATTGAATTTGATTGGTAGAAAAGTTACGATAATATGAAGACTGCTAATATGAAGGCCTTGAACAGTGAGCAGGAGTTACTTGTGAGTATGTATCATCTATAGGGACTAGGACCTGACACTGTGTGGTCGGAGTTTCTCGATTGTGAATGAACTTGCATTATATCCTGGTTAGAGTAATCTTTGATATTTTGTAAGAGTTGTTTTCACCCGCGTGGAGGGACACTGAATTAGTAGAGAGACTTCCCCTTCTTAAAGAAACAATAAATAAGGTTTTGAAAAATAATTGACAAGATTCCTGAACTGTTAGTGTGAGACTATTTCACTCTCTTTATTTGTGTTTGGAATTTAGTTGAAAGCTTTAGATTTGCGATTAGACTAATATTCATGATGATATAGATAAGCCAGGTAAGAGAGATATAGAGACGCCACAATATTTATGCACACACTCTAACATTTACAAAAAAATATTTTCACTTATTAATTATGTTTTTTAGAAGTGGTGAAATTTTGCACTAATAATAAGAGTGAATTTTTTTTTCTCAAATAATATTTCATCATATTGTCGCGTAAAATGAAAGTCAATGATTGGATTGGTTTTATTAAAGTCGCATTAGAAGCAACACGAGGGCTATTGGTGACGGACAGCATAATTTTGAACCTCGGTCAAGTGACGAGGACGACACCTGAACTTACACCCCTCTCCTAACTTCCACACCATGCCAGCGGGAGGACTTTGGGCCCCGACAGATTTGACGTGCATCAGCCCCGGATACATGGCGGGTCTTTAGAGGCATCAAGGCCCGAACCCACGAGTCCACGACCTTGACCACTAGGCTACCGCTGCCACAAAATGTAAATCAAATAAAGATTACTGAATTTAATCTCAGCTCGAGAATTAACAGTTTGATATTAAGAACTTCATTATCTAAGACCTGAAATTAATATTAAGAACTCAGCTTAACTGGAACAATTAAAAAAAAATTAGAATTTACTCTGGAGTAACATAAATTAACTATAAATGAAGATAATAGGTAGCAAAGCAGGACAACAGGAAGATGAAAATCTATTTCTAATTTATAGTTTTGCGAGAGGTATATATATATATATATATATATATATATATATATATATATATATGAAGAAAATGATGCACTTCACTTCAATTTATACTTTCCTGTACAAATCTCTAGAATAAATATGGCTCGCAGATGGAATGCAACATGCGGACATCGTTAATAGAATGCAGCGAGGGAATATATATAGATTTATGGCTCAAGAGCTAATTCTAACTCTTGTGCCATTAACAAGAAACGAGTATCCCTACAATATTAGATAATTGAGTGGGCTATTAATAATGATCTGCAAGGATATTTTACATTTACTTCATTTTCGAAAGTGTCCTTTCACATTGGTAATTACTCCCTAACACAAATAAAAGACCCCGAGTATTTGATTCATTTCACCATCTTTATCTTTCGAAAAATATTTGGGGATGTTTAAAGAAACAAATTACTCATTTCTTTAAATATTATTTGTAGAAGATCATCCTTTTGCAGATCAATCCTTTCAACTTGTCTGACAAAAGCTCCTCAATTGTACAGTCAAATTGATTTCTGGGATATGGAAATATCTTCAGCTCTTGCATCAAGATCCTAAAATGCAGTTTTAACTTGTTTATACATCTTAGTGTGTGGTTGCACCACGTGCTTTGGTTTATTTTTAATTTTTTTTCATGTAAAAATAATCTGAAGGCTCCTTTCTACCAGCAATTTTGATATCCTAACTTTCAAACGTAACGTTAATTCCGTGGTATATTTCTACTACCGTCCTCAAATTTGTATTATTTATTCTATTTGGAAGCATAAAAGTGCATCCGAAAGCGCAAAATTGATGAAGGTTTCCAGACTTAGAAATTTTATAAAATGTTTTTAAAAATTAGCGAGAAACTAAGGGACGTTTTATAGTATAATAACACATCGGATTCTAATTTTCAGGATTGTCAACTTTACCAAAATTATCGCTGAAAAATAGAATCAATTCTACCTCAATAACCTTATCAAAATTTTCTTATACCTTTCTTTTCAATGTAAGCTCGAAATATATTCTGCTAATCCTAACAGGTGTCAATGAACGAATGATTGCTTTTCCTCTTTTTCATTGTTCTTTTGGCACGAAATAATATTCGCACATAATTTGTGATCTTCCTTGATAATATTTTTTTTAAAAAAAAATGTCTTCTTGATATTACATTCGATATTATATTAAGGAAATTGAATGCAATACCAAAAACATTAACATTTTCTGGATATAACTGTAACGTATAGATGACCAATTTAACGAAAGTCTGTATGTATAATAAGATTGTGATATAGTAATATAAGGTATATATCTTTTTATAGAAAAATTTCACACAGTAAATATTCGGTTTCGGGGGAAGGGAAGGCTATATTCTCTATAACAACAGACTTACTGAATTTTCTTGGTTGAGTATCCAGTTATCCTTTTTGTCAAAATGATTCCACAAAAGCGAAAAGACTTTGTCGTCATTTTTAGAAACAGCAATCATAAAGGCATTCATTCCATTCTGTAAAAAGAACGTTCCCACTGAGGAAAAGTTGTAAAAGAAAACAAAATAGTACTTTGAAATAAAAACAATGTTGCATTTCCTCCCACGAAGTATTTTAAGCAGTTAAAAATGTAACTGTAAGAAAATATACAAATTCAGCCTTACTTTATCACACTACAAATCAAGTTACTTCAGTACAAGTATCAGAAAAGGAAGTACACATAATAATATTTTCACAGTTCTCATCTCAACTGGACAAGACGGATGTTGTTATTATTTGTTCAAGTTTAGTTTAGTTTTTATTTAACGTCGCACTAGAAGCAACACGAGGGCTATTGGCGATGGACCTCGTAATTTTAAACCTTAATCAAGTGACGAGGACGACACCTAAGCTGGCAACCCCTCTCCTAACATAAGCACCACACCAACAGGAGGACTTTGGGCCCCGACATATTTAACGGCCAAGGATCGAACCCGTTACTGAACGAAAACCGACGGTCACGAATCCGAAGCCATGACCACTAGGCTACCGTGGCCTATTAATCATTCAAAGGAAGAGCAGTTCTGAAGTCAATGAATAAATTAACTAAACGTAATTAACATGTATAACGTAGGCTTTCTTTATCTCGTTACTCCTTTCATCTTACACTTTGGACATTTTAAATAAATTTGGTTGAATTCAAAAATTCCTCCCAAAATAAACTAAATGCAACGAACGTAGATAAGACTAGAAATATTGAAGCTTGATAAAGCGTAGAAAATGCATACATAAGCAGTGAAGCGCTTAATATGAGAGTTAGGAGTTAGTTAGTGGTAGAGAGAAGAGCTGAAGCTGTAAACGAAAGAATGGTGACTATTTTGCCAAGCGTGAGAAGGTTTTGGATCACAGCTGGTATAAATTTATTTAGAGTCAATGAGTCGGACCTTCATTTATAAATTTTTTAAGGACTCGAACCCAATTTAGTCTGTCGAGTATTGGGACCACGACCACAGACAGCGAAGTTAGGGATTGAATTTTTGTTATTTGTAGATATGAATAAAATAACATTGTTATCATCAGTTTGCGACTCTGCATTCATTGGACTGTTTCATAAATAAGATTAAGAATGGAAAGTGAAGGAAATAATATAGGAGTGAAACATACATAGTTAAACAATTCCTAAAACACTTTTTTACTAAAGATAGCTCTTTTACAAAATTAGGTAAAAATAGCTATAAATAGCCTATGCATATGTTAGAATAACTTTGGACTTCCACGTAGCAATTGCTTCATTCAGTGTGTAAGGTTCGTTTGGTAAGGTAGTTCTATTTTACTCTCTTGAATAACTAAGAATGCGACTAAGCTGAAAATTTTTAAAAAAAATAGTTTACGTCTGTGTAATGATACATAACATGTCGAGAAAAAAATAATAATTTCGATTTGTTTTAGAAGAAATACATTACAGACTATCTGCATAGTTTCTACATAACATAGCTATAGCATGGATATGTGGCGGAACTCTTTAAACTGTTTGCCACCTTTTCACTATGTCACTAGGTGGTGCAAGTATTCTGCAATAATTAAAATATCAATATATATGCTGTTAATTGTGAGCTCTTTAGCATCTAATTAAAAAGCGCACTTATCAAGAGCATGTAATTCATCTGCGATGTGTTGAAAAGCGTGTTACACCTCCCACGCATTTACTCTCTCTGTAAGTGTCAGTCAGTCTTATTCTGTATCTTGTCATGTGCTGTGTATAATAAATGTGAAAAAAGCTGATTCGTGCCATCTTTGACTCTTTAATGTGGATTACTTTACAGGAAAGAACCCAACAGCAGAAAGAAATGGTAAGAAAATTTTTATTCCTACCTTTTTATGTTAAGTAATTCAATAATTTATTTTTCATTTAAGTTAGTATTTTAATTACATGAGAATATCACTCGTTCAAATAGAACAAAAAATGAAATTAGCTCAAATATTTATAAAATTAATGACTAATTATAACTTAAAGTGATACAATTTGTATCATAACGTTATGCTAAGATGGAATATAGTCATGAAAAACTGTCGAGTAGCCTCAAGACATGAATGAAAGTAAAATCCAAGTATCTAAACAAACTGCCACAGCGAAAACTGTGGTTCTTGTAGTGCGAGATGATGTCTTCTACTGATCCAGACTCAGCAGGTTTGGGTTGTCGATGGAGTGAAAGTAATCCGGATACGTCCAAGAGAGGAGGAGGACTGTAGACGAATCACGACGATAGTATTCGTATGGCAAGACTAGAACTCCTTTTCCTCTTCTGCTGTTGTGTTCCTCCTATAGTCTCACGGGTATCAATACTAATACTGTTGGTGCACACGCAGAATACTTGCATTTTCATGTAGAAATTAGTTGTTCCAACACGCCGCCACATGGCAACTTGAGAAGGTGCAAAGGGATATTGTCACCACATGGCATAGTGAGAAAGGGGCAACCAGTTTAAAGAAGATCGCCACAGATCTTAATTGAATCTAATATATTGCTCAAGTTGGGAAGGCTGGGTTAGAGAAATACTAAAAGAAATACGTATAAGTTACGGTTAAAGAAATACGAATTGCTAAATAAAATGCGTATTGCTATTTATATACAATATAATACGTATTGCTATTTATATATACAATATTTATATACAATATACATATAAAGAAATAAGTATTGCTATTTATGTACAATAATTTATTTCAGAACAAATTTTTGTTATATAAATCAGTGGCTCTCAACTAGAATCCCTTGGGTACGTGATAGACCGTTAGGGGATACGCAAACGAAAACGTTTATGGTAACCATAAAAAATGAACAAAATAAGTTTAAAATTTTAAAATGAATTATAAAAAATATGTAGATATTTTTAAATTCCTACTATTAGCTCACTCTCTCTCTCTCTCTCTCTCTTTATATATATATATCTTGTTCAAATTATCGTTAATAAAATACTTTTTATTCATCCACTCAAGTTCAAATACATTTTTTTAAATGTAGTGGATGACACTTGATGTTAATGCAGTTTTTTTCAAATATTAACTCATTTAACTAAATTTAATTGGTGAAAATGCAGTTTAGCCCTACCACTTGGCTATTTTTTTTCCGGCTGAACGTTAAGTCTGCGAAACGGACCAGAGTAGCCACATACCGCCAAATAATACCTGTCGCCATGGGTGGTTGGGCTAAACTGCATTCCAACCATTTATTTTACCGGATGAATTAAGAAACAAACCAATGTGCCTACTAAGTTATTTGCTTTGCAATAGCAAAGTTGGTAGAGCGTCGGCGTAAAATCTTCATGCCTTCGGATCGAATCTCGTTGGAGCGTAAAATATTTTTTGTTTGAATTTCAAATAATTAATTTTAATTTAATATGGGAGAAAAACATTTTTCTTATATCAAATATTTAGCAGGATATAAATTTAGGAATAAATACTATCAGTGACGGAGCGGGTAGATCGCTGGATAAAAATTTCTTTTGCCACTTAATATTATGATTCTGTCATTTGTATATACATATTTATAATAATTGTAATAATTTAATAAAATATAACTGAGAAAAAAAATTCTTTATTGACTTAAGTAGGAATTGTCTTTAAATTTTTTTTTTTTTATATTACTTGTTATTAAGATTGTCAATTATTGAAAAGGAGAAACTGCTGACGCTCGCATCAGATAACACTCTGAAGAATGTCTTTAATGGTGGTGGGATGTAATTCTAGAAAGTGTTCGGGCTCATCGCGGGGACGAATAAAGCGAACTTTTTAAAAACGCCATATTGCCAGCACAGAGCGTGTTGAATGGGCGTTTTTTTTTTTTTATCTTAAACTTACTTGTAAAATAAATACCAGAAGCAAATTAAACACAGCTCCAGATCTGAGATTATATTTGTCCTCCTTTGAACCTAATTTTTCAAATCTTTGTGTTTCAATGACTTTCCCCATTCTTTACGTTAATTTGTTTTTGCTTACTTCAAAAACAAAAGAAGTATACTGTGATAAAATATATCATTTAATTTAATTCAACATACTATTTTTTGAAGAAATTTATGGAATCTGTAATGGGTAAAATAGATTAGGGAGAAGGCCTGGAGGAACCGAGCGAGCTGCAGGAACGCAGAAGATCTGGATCATATTTACATCTAAAAAATAATAGTGCTTGTTGTGCTTATTTTGGACACATTATTTATCTGACCATGAGATTCTCTAAATAAGTTTAGAAAAGTTAAAAAAGAAGGAAATACTACACGGGCACTACAATTTTTTCTCCCTTCTTTGAAATAATAATAATAATAATAATAATCTTAATTATATACATTACATAACTTACATTACGTGACAATCTGAAATCTGCGCCCGCTTTCAAAAGTTTCTGTAGGATCGTTACGTGTCCTTTATCCACAGCTATCAACAGTGGAGTGCTGCCATCCTGGAAAGATAAATAAACAATTGTCAAATCCTGCATTTTAAAACTTGTAATGTTGATTTACTCGCAATTTTCTCTTCACTAACCTTGAGGACTTCATAGTGATTTGATTTGGGTAAAATTGCAATTTCCTCCCAACCAAAATTTAACGTGATTGGCTAAATTAAATGAAGATAGAAGTGAAATGAATTGGATATTATGACATATAAATGAAGATAGAAGTGAATTGAATATGAGATTATGATACATAAATGAAATAGAATTGAAAGGACAAGGAGAAATATTTGGGTGATAACGTCAGGCTGATACATATTTGTGCTTTGTATTAAGCATCACAGTTTATCTTTTGGATTGAAACGAATTCTAATTAAAGTATAAAGATAAGAATCGGCTGTTTGAGTGAAATGGTTCAACCAGAATGAGTGAATTGGTAAGCTGAGTCTTTGTTAGTTGATTATAACTTGGTATTGACGAGTTACGTGGGATTCCAAAGAAATCTGCCTTATCTTTTCTTCAGTGATAATAAATAGAGTATTTTATCTTGCTCTTACGTATCTTCAATTCGAACCTGGTTATTATTGACTATGCTTAAGAAAGGTGGCAGTAGAATTAAATATTGAAAAAATGCCTTACCCAAACATATTGCCTGATATGTTCACCGTTGATGTTTCAAAAACAATCGCTGTTATACTGTAAATAATGATTTTAAGAAATAACTTTATATAAATAATTTAAAAAATAACTTAACATTGTTGATGGTGGGAGGGGGGGGGTCCAAACCCTCCTGCGTACACCGCAGTCGGACCTCTATATTTCGAGTTTATATGTATCGAAAATTTCTGTGTATTAGGTTCACCGGAGAGTCCTGTTTGCTTGCGAAATGAAAGAAAATAATACATTTTTCATATATTTAATAATATTTACTGTGCAATATATTCTCCGCCGTAACTAAGATTGAAATATAAATAATCCGTTTGAGTTAAGTGAAAAAAATTTGCTTCATCGAATCATCCTAAACACATCTCTGCTTACTCAGAACTAAAACGAACCAATACTTGGTCTGAATGATAAATGGTGATGAAAAGTGAATTATATACGAAAACGTTGTGAGAAAAAGATTAATATGGACAAACTGCTCCTCCACCTCAAAATCAAGCTCGAGATTCAATAAGAGAATAATGTGTGTACAATGGGGTGTCCTTGGGCCAATAAATTAAGGAATTTTGAGACCTAATAAAAAGTTCAATTCGAAGAGATACTGTCAGCAAAAGGATGATTTAAACAAAGCACTGAAAGAAAAGAAGCCAGCGAAGTTCAATATGAAGCACATTATGGTAATGCCAGACTACGTGCTGCTTTGGTGACTCGTCAGAAAAACGCACAAAAAAAAAAACCTGGGAAATTCTGTCGCATCTTTCCTACTCCCCAGACTTAGAATCCTCCGATTATCCCCTGTTTTTCTCCTTGCAAAAATTTTTAGAATTATTATTATTATTTTTTTTTTTTTTTTTTTTTTTTTTTATTTCTAATAGCATATTATAAACAGCTACAGCAAACGAAAAAAAAAAAGAAACAAACAATTACAATACAATTACAAAGGAACATAACACAAAAAAAGAACAAGAAATTTTGCAACAAAGTTCATTAATCGAACATGTCTCTAGCCTCCCAGTAACGTTCAGAAAGAAAAGGCTTCCGAAGCGCAGGGCAGTGGAGAAGATGAGTGGAGTCCATACCCTTACGAGAGCTGCACTCAGTGCAGGCCGGGGAAGGAGCAATTCTGAATTTGTAAAAATGTTTTTGTAAGGAATCGTGTCCAGTGGCTAGGCGGAATTCAGCGACCGCTTCATGTCTTGGGCCAGTACTCAAATTGGAGACAGAATTCTTTCAAGCCTTGTTTAATGTACGATTGGAAAGGTCCTTCTGGAGCATGTGCTTTGAATGTTTTTAGAAGGGGGAAAAAATTCAATATTGAACCAGGTGTCAAGCAAGCCCTACTTGAGTTTTTCGCCTCTAAAGACAAATCATTTTTCAAAAGTAGTATTTACAAATTACCATCACACTAACAAGAGATCATGAGAGAAGATGGAAATCATATTATACAATAAATATTATTAAATGTATGAAAATGTGTTAAATTCCTTCACTTCACAAATGGTCAAAATTTACCTGTAAGTTTATTACAGTTCTTGTCTCTCTAGCATTGATTTATTATGTGCTGTAAAAAAGTTTTGCTCATTGGTAAAATCATAAACATCTTAAAGATTTTTTATATGTTAGATTCATCTTTTACGAAGATGAATCAAAAATCAAATTTTCCAAAAGACGTAATTTCAGCTCAATGGGATCATGGGAAGTGGATTAAAATTCGAGTACGAAGTGCAAGGTCCGGGACCGAGCTAGTCCGCCATTGCTTGCGCATACATTGGTAATGTATTGTCAACGAAGTTATACATGTATGCAGTGTTTCAGTCGATCGAATCACAGGAAGTGGGTTCAAATTCGAGTACAAATTTTGGACTGGATAAATATTTTTTTTTTACTTACATGCAAATAAGCATTGCAAGTATCATAAGAGTTTGTAATTGCGTATAAACAATTATCCTTCTTTCAAGTGAATCAATTTTAACATAATTTTATTGCTGATACATAAAGGTCATCAAGGCCCATAACAATAATTGTAATGATAATTCATTACCTGCATGTACGAGAATGGCTCAAAAAGTTCATTTGTCAGGAATGAGAAATCAGAATAGAGTAATTCTTTACAGTTTTCTGATTGTTTTTCTAGGAAGACCATGAAGGTGATGCTCTAGCTTTTCTAGCCATTGAGACCATCTTCGCCTTCTTTGGAGCAGATTCACCTAAAGCAACTCATTGTTTTGATTGTTGCTTGGCTGACGTGTAATGATGAATCCCGATCTCATCGACATTGGCAGCTCGACGCAAAATGATGACATTGCCTCGGTAGTAATCCGATTTTGATTTGGCAGCCATTTTCTGCCAAATCAAAACTAACCTATGAATCAGAGGGAAATTTTTTCTAGTGCAGTTTAATAGATTGCACTGCACAATGGTAATCTCAATTTGCCTCAGCAATGCTATCTGTCTTCAAAAATAAGTCTTTTTGAACCACCGTCGTATTTCTGCTGAATCAATCCTTCCCAACTTAGCCATGATATAATGTTATTTTGAATATCGTAATCTTCTCGAAATCGTTACGAATAATAGAATTCTATTCCGTAAGCCTTTTTAAAGGAATTCATTCTTTAATAGAAGCTACAATTCGATAATGTATAAAATATTAGTATTTTCTATTATATAGTGTGGAGAGAGAATATATTAATGAATGTGTAAGATTTATTACCTACATTGACGACAAATGAGGATTTATTCGTAAGTCTTCAGGACGACATACAGGTAGCACAGTTTGGACAACAACAGATACACAGCACTTGCACAATTCAATGGCACAGATACAGGAACAAAACACACTTCAAGTACAGTCACAGTTATTACACAGCAACATTAAACTCGTCAGCTTATCGCTCTTCACTTCGGAAAGCCACCGCAGTAATATTCTGCACTTCTAGGGCATGCTGCGACAATTCCCAGCAGACACACGTTGCTTCTTCACAAATTCACCCGGCACGCCTCACTTTAAGGACAGACAACGTTAAGTCGATCCCTCGATCGATCTCCTCAACAAAGTCTCCGAAGACAGATTCTCCGTAACAGTTACCCTAAAATTCAGGCCGAATCTCCAGCAAATTCACTCAGCCACGATTCATCGATCGGTCTACAAATCAGACTCAACAGACAAACTAATTCCGTACACAGACCGATCACTCAGACTTGCTCATAGGCTGACTCCTTCGACTGCAGTTCTTGGCGTATTTATACCTTTTCAGCCAGGCGTGATATCACATAGAAAAATTTACAAAAAGCCAGTACCTTTCTTCCCGTTCGATTTTTTGGCTAGGTTCCAGCGCCTTCAAGTACTTTCCATTTATCGCCAAAGTCATCAAGTTTCTCGCCTTTTCGCCAAGTTTGCCAAATCCGTCGCCAAGGTGAAGAAGTCAATTGCTAAACTCCCTTTTGCTAATTGGTGACATCTCTGTGAATCACTCTTTTCCTCTTCAAGAGAAGCGCTGCAGGGAAGCATTAACTCATGTTCGTAACAATACAATATTTCAGAATACCCAAGCAGTGATGGACAAAGGGGCGCTAGAGAGACAGGGATTTGTACTTAAGGCTCCCGTCTACCCGCCATTTTGATTTCGTTGTCGTAATGTTAATCCTATGGAATTTTGACTTTAATTCTCACATCTTTGCTATTTGATCTATTTGAATGCAATAAAGTGCATCTGAAAGAGCAAAAAATAATGAATGCTTCTGTGGAATTTCTTTCCCCCTCCGATTCTTAAAAATATCTGAAAATATTCTTTAAAGACCGAAAAACTCAAAAACGAATAATTAAAATAAGAATAAATGTATTTTTAAAAATCTAAGGAAAAAAGTGATTCCACAGAAGCATTCATTATTTTTTGCTCTTTCAGATGCACTTTATTGCATTCAAATAGATCAAATAGTAAAAATGTGAGAATTAAAGTCGAATTCCCATAGGATTAACATTAAGCTAACGAAATCAAAATGGCGGGTAGACGGGAGCCTTAACAGCGTTCAATTGAATTGAAATTTTGGACACATGAATAGCTCAAGCGATTTTTTTAGTGGTTTTTGAAATCTTAAATTTACAGACAACAGAAAATTAAATGAATGTAAGTAAAAATTATTGTTAGATTAAGCTTTTATTTACAGATAAGCTAAAATACATAAAAAGAATTTTTAACGTAAAATAACATATAAATTATAAGACTTGAGGCGTTCGTATTTCGTTTGATCTCATAAGTAGCTGTGGTACTTAATTTATCGGTAACTAACTAAATATCATAGTTAAAGTCCTCAAGCTTTTATAAATTTTTAATATTTTGCACTTAAAACATTACTTTTATACCTCTTAATACGTCTATGAATAAAAAATTGATTTAAAATATTTTTTATTTCTATTTATCAAAAGAAAATATCGTATTTGCGTATAAGGCAAAAAGCAGCCAAATAGTTTGATTTGAAACACTCTTCGCCATATTTGGTGAAAATTGTTTATAAGGGCCAGGACATGTGGGGGAAAGCAAAATACTGAAATTAAAAATCTTTCTTTTTTGTGACAGTTATGTTTTAAAACTATTCGTACAACTTCAGTTTTTTGTGTGCCTGATAACGATAGCTTAGTCATTTTATTGAGTTTTGAAAGTATTTTCTCAATCAAAAAGCTTTTCTTTCTCTTTGAATTGAATATGGACATGATTTTTCAGTTATAGTTGCATTTAGGTACCGTTTTTAAAAATAATATTCCAAAAAGATTCTAAATATTTTACTCTTCGTTTAGAAAACAATACTCCAAAAAATAGTAAATCAACATTTTGAATATTACAATAAATTTTCTTTTGAAAAAAATTTTTTAAATTTTTAATTTTTTTTATTTTTTTTAATTTTTTTTTTTTTTTTTTTTTTCATATAAGAAATTATTTCGTAAAACTTAAGTATTACTTAGAGAGAAAAAAGTATTTTTGGTTTACTTATGCACAAGTACCATTTACAGAAGCATGAAAAGTTTGGAAGCATATTGTAAAATAGTTTTCTTTAAAATGGTACCTAAATGCAAATATATCGCTTAAATCACGTCCATATTCAAACCATATATGAGGGAGGAAGCATTTTTGACCAAACAAATTACTTTTATAGTTTCATGGAATGATTAAAATATTTTTAGGCAAACAAAAAAAATCCAAGCTATTAAAAGATGCATACCAAAAAACAAATAGTTTTACATAAAGTATTTCACAATTACTCACTTGTCCTGGTACTTTTAAATCAAAATCATAATATTGAAACCACAGTCAAGTTTCCCAGGGACAACTAAGCACTCCGCTTTAGGAAAAAAAAACATCAAGTTATCGAAAAGATATTTGTTGCCAATCTCGTAGGAATAAATTCTCCAGGAAAACTGTTTCTACACACAACATAACTATACGAAAAACAATTGTAAAAATTTACCATAATCTGTTCATTTATGTTTACTCCAGCATCCAACAGGTCGTCAACTGCCCGTTCACATCCTAGATAGACAGATTTTGCCAACAGAGGATATCGTTCCTAAATGAAGAGTAAACGTGTTCCAAATTAAAACATATTCTAGAATTTTTTTTTCTTTCATGTTTTCTAGTTGCATCATTTGCTTTACATTGAAAGCCAGAAAATTAGGAATGTGCGAGTACGTTCTTTAGATAAATGCTTAGCACGATTTTCAAAACGAACAACTTGGAGCAATCATGCGCATTTTTTCTAGGAGTTGTAACCCTTTAAGAGACATTCTGTTTTCAAAATTCACAAAATTCAGATTGATTGACTGATTGGTGTTTTCAACGTGGCACCAGAAACAACACGAGGGCTATTGGCGATGGATCTCGTAATTTTTGAAACTCGGTCAAGTGACGAAGATGACACCTCTCTCTCCCCTAACTTCCACACCACGTCATGGGAGGACCTTGAGAGATTTCCCGCGCATCATTCTTGGTTACACAGAGAGTATTTATTGGCATCGAGGCTTGAACTCACGACTCGACAAGCACTGCCGGCCGCGAGTCCACGACCATGACCACTAGGCTACCGCTAGTTGTGCTTTGTTTTAGGAACAAAACATTTTCGGTTGTGGTTCTACCATTTTTCTATCATAAAAAATGAACAATTGTAAAGGTTTCTGCATAATTCATGGATTATTTTCTCGTTTTATTTAAGGCGCACGATGCTAAATAAAGTGAAATGCACTCAAAAACTTGAAAATCGACGCACAGCGTAGGAGTAGTCTAATATTGACGAAAGTAGGTGGATTGGATGAGCATGTATAGAAAAAGAAACACTTTCAATTTTGGAATAATTGGATGACTTTTATTCTAGAATATGACTGGTTACAAGGCCCTTGTCCCTGACGTGGATGTAAGCTGTCACCCATCCAGGTAAGGATTGATAAAATTTTTGGGTGATTTCCTGTAATATTTCTTGCTTAATAGCTTCCAAATAGCCTAAATAGGCAACGTTATGAAATAACTGCAGGTACTTTTCATTAGTTCCTAAATGTGCTTTATGGGGGGAAGATCAAGTGATTTGGTCGAGGTTTGCAAGCATAAGGACAATTCATATCAAGACATGTTGTGTATGGCTAGATATCTGGCTATCAAAGGAAATAATACACCAGACTCTAATGCTCTTTTTTTTGAGACTTGTGTACCATGTGATAGTAAAAATAGAGTATCTTCATCGCCCTGAACATTTCCAGCGACGTCTGTGTTGGTCGTCAGGATTCAGTTGAAAACGTGACTCATCAAAAAAGATGGTTCGTTTTCACTTCCACATTGATCAATTCCGGCGTCACTATAAATTAATTTGGTAGTATACAAGCTGCGACAAGTTGTAGGGTTACGCTGCGTTACTGTTAGCACATGCGTAGCTTCTGCTTTCTCAGACGCCTGTCAATGGTCCTGTTGGAGACAAGTGATCGAGTCTGATGTCGAATGGTTAACAGCGATCAATGCTGTCACAGCCACTCTGATAATCTCGCTCTATTACAGCTATGGGTCAACTGCTTCCATTCTACAAGATAATATCCAACTGCATATGGCACGCCCTGCTATTAACTGGTTTCAAGTTTATGGAACACTTCTTTGGCCAACTAGATTATCCGCTCTTTCCCCCGTAAAGAGCAATTTGAGTGCTGATGAGGAGACATCTGTAATGATCCAGACTGTTGCTGACTCAGGCTGGAGATGGACCAATGCCTTATGGACTTATTGTCTTATTTTGACAACTGTGCAATTTGCCTACGAATTATCTGTTAAATCGAGCGATAAAAGCAACAGAATTTAATGCTAAAGATTTATAATTCTTTAAAATTTCTTCACAGTTTTTTCTTTTGAAAGTTAATGTATAAATTTACCCATGTAGCAAGTTTATTGTTTCATAATACTACTTTTATACTCTGTAGCAAATTTATTCTTCATTATTTCACATTTGCAATAGAAATACAATAGTACAGTAAACGCTCTTTATTCCGGCAATCTGTCAATTTACGGTTCGGAAAATTCAATAATCCGTTTATGATCGAGTCATTTGCTGTCGGGGATTTTCAAAAATTTTCAAGAACAGGATGCGACACAGGGCTGCTCGCATTTTTTCCCAGTGTTTTTCGTAATTGCCAGTTTGCATTTCATTACTGTGTATCTTGATTTCTAGTGGGTTACAAACAACTTTGCGCAGTATAAAAGCAGTTTATATGCAATGTATTGTGCAGTAAAATGTTCTCAAAACTTGTAGGAGTTCTAGCAGTACATGGAAAACTTAAAAGCATAAGCGTGAGACCAGAGTAGCTCATCAAACCTATTTATTTTTTTTTTTTCTTATTAGTCGGGTATTTATCAATGCAAGAATATTTGGTAATTTCCTGTTAAAGCGGTGCCCGTCGATATTAAACGACTAAGAAATATCGCCAGAATAAGCTTCCGATAGGCTTGTATCATAAAGTAGGCTTCCCGAGTTTGGCAATGACCTGGGCGTGATCGTAATTTGACGGGCATTGCTGTAACAGAGATATACCGAATACTCAAATCAAATTAATGCTCAATATCTGAACTTTATTTTGTAGTTTTTAGTACGACAGAATACTTTGTTGGATATTTATGTTGTCTACCCAGTTTCAGAACATGTGTAAAGACATTAAATACGTGTTTCAACCGTTTCAGTGTTTATCTAGAATTATTTACCTCCGGTATCCCCGTTAAAATTATATTGTCTCCCTCTGATCGGTACCAAACTTGCCATATTAAAGATAGATTACTGTATACGCTTGAGATGCAAAATTAAGTTTCACATGTAATTAATAAGAATCAGTACGGTAAAATCCCAGTTTAACGGACTGCTTGATGAGATTTTCAAAACCACGCCAAAGGGGTGTCAAACGCGGAATCAATAAAAAGGTAGCAGAAAAAAGGGTTAATCTATGGCTTCCTAGAAAAGCGAAGCCTTTATCTAGTGACCTTAATATTGCGATTGATATCACTAAAACGTTACCTATGTACACCAGATGGCGTTGAATGCAAGCGGAACGAAAATCAATGGGTAAATCATGGAAGGATTTGACTAGTACGATTGATGACATTATTCATCGCGATATTGCTGCCGCCAGATAATGGCTCACTAATTCCTAGGAAATCATAACCTATCAAACCTAGGAACCTAGGAAATCAGGTGACCAGATGGAAGGGTATAGATTATGCAATTTATCATCAAAAACATTTTCGTCCCTGAGCTAAATGCTGAAATAGGATTCAACCAACAGATATTTTTTAGAAATGAAAGCTGGGGATCTATATTTATAATCGAAATGATTGAAGAAATCAACCACAATTAATCAAAGTTACATGAGAATCAAATTTTTCAAATAAATAGCCTAAATTCTATTTCGAATTAACACTATGGAATTGAATCTGTTTTTGAAAATGATTTGGTACTTTTCCGTTAAAGGGAGCAGCAAAAAAAATCGCCAAATCACGTTGTGCGAATTCATCTCTCTTCCCAAGCAGTACTACTACGATTGCCTATAATATTGCTCCCGTTTGGCGGAGGGGGGGGAATAACCATCGCCAATGGCACCCTTTAACGGAAAAGTACCATGATTTTTTGGGTACATTATCTTAGCCTACGACTTGGCAACGGAAAACAAAATATCGCCTAAAAGAGTGATCGATACGCAGAATTGGTAACCTTTATATGAATTCAAAGGCTTACATGTAAGACGCCAAGACACCAAGCTCAACTTTTATCGCCAACTTAATATATGCAGAAGCATGCTAATCGGAGTATACAAGGTTTGGCATCAAAAGCCTCATCCCCAAAAAATACAAAAGTGCACTAATTCGAGCATATACTGCAACTTCACTGATACTAATCTTCTTTGAAATGCACTTTAACCACACACTCATTAATGGAAATGTTTTTTAGCAATAAATCGTCAAATATGGTAACTCCAGATTTTTTGATAATACATAGCACCCCTAAAATGTTTCTCCATTGCCCGCTTAGCTCTTAATTTGGTGATTTTCAAACTCGAACCAAGACCAACAGTTAAGCAACACTTTAATTACAACCCTTACATATATTATTACAGTAATCTTAATAGGGAGGTGGAGTCATTTTGCTTTCCGACGCCAAGGCGAGGCTTATAATAAGATCCAACTGTGTTTAGAATTTAAAAAAATATCTTACTAATTCTTTTCGAAAAGATTTATCTAATTTTTTTCTCCAGAAAGCAAATTCGATTTCTTCCTCTATAAGACGTTCGACGTTCTTGATATTTGATCCCACTTGAAGATTATCAGGAAGTTTTGAAACTTTGACAACCCTTTTCTCGGTTTTCTTTGGGACTCCTGGGATTTTGCGAAAACCTTTCTGTTTCCCCATTGCGATAGATGTCTTTCAAAGTGGCAAAACAACAGATTTATTTCTTGATTAAATTATAAGATGTATCTGATAAACACAATAACTTATTTTAAAGCTTTCATTGATTTAATTATTTATTTACGTGATATAAAATCTTGCTGGTACAACAAATTATATCACGAGGTAATACGTAATGGATATAATTTTAAGGAAATATTTTTGTTAAATTTTGTATATGATGTAAAGAAAAATACTTTATTTCAAAATTATTTTATATTTTGCTTTAATAAATTGGAATCAATAAACTTACTTTTAATGACACTAGAAAATGTATTTTTAAGTAACAGCGGTCAATCATAATTTCATTTTATTTAATTAGGATGAACTGGTATATTCTATTTAATAGTACTAGAAACACCAAAACCTCCGTCACAGTCGCCATGAAACCAAAAGGCTTTTTATACAACATCCTTCTCCACAAATCGCAATCTCTCGTCCTCACATCTCTCACAATGGAAACAGCATAGTTACGAGGTTCCTAATTTAATGTTATAAATTTTACCTTCTCATCAGAATTACTATTTAAACAATTTTGAATTTAGTGGAAATTCAAAAATTCATTAATTTGCAATCAAATTTTACTACGATCAGGACGCAAACATCCCTGAATAGGTGTGTGAGGGTCACCGATAGTTGCTGGAGGTGAAGGATCAGAAAGGGTATCCAAAATTCTCCTCTACCTGAGACTTATTGAATTTAGAGAAGGAGCTATTTTAGAATTTTCTAAAATTTAATAATAAAGGATTCGCCCTGCTGTATGCCATATTCCAGAAACGCGAGTTCTTGACAGAAACGTTAATTCTTGACAGAAGACACTTAGGTTAACGCGAGTTAACGCGCGCAGGTTAACGCGAGTGTGCACAACGTAGCATTGGTTTGTAAAGAAGATTTATGAGATTGAAGCCCTACAGAAAAGTGTAAGGGATTCAAAACTTGATGAGTTACTATTGTGTACTCAATCTTTTTTAAAATCGGGAAATGCTGATATGTATGACCCAGAGCAGTTCTTGGTCTTTTAGTTGATGATGGTTTTTCGACAGAATATGCCGCATGTTTTGGAGTAACTCATTGGGAATTTGAGGAATCCTATTGAAAAATTTAGTGGATTGCTTTTTAATAAAATCAAGTATAGACTCAATTTTTAAATCCTTATGCAGGACTTCATTTCAGATAAACCACGGAGCATTTGCGACCTTCCTGAGATGAGTGTTTTGAAAGACGTGCAATCGCTTCACATGTGATGTTGCAGCAGTCGCCCAGATGGGGATGCATGCACCGTAATAGATCTCTATATTGACATATCTCACAAAAAGTTTTACAAATACCGATTCCAACTGAAACGTTGACTCTCCATTGGTTAAAAAAAACAAAAAGTTACACCATATAGTTTCTACTATTCTTACTCGTAGCTATATTCGCTACGCGACACTGAAAATGCAACACCAAGAAGGAGTGGCTAGAAAATTATATAAATTTCAGGGTAGATGGCAACGTCCATAGCTTACGAGCTTCCTATATTAATTTAAAATTTACCCTCTCATCATAACTGATGTTTATAAAAATTAGCAATTTGAGATTGTTTCATAATTTGTTAAATTCCAGTCAAGATAAGGGATCAAGATGCAAAAAACCTGGGATTTCAACGTAGGAGGACTGCTGAAATGTTCGGGAGAAAAACATATGAGAGTCCGAATTGCAATTGGATGCCCCGGAAACAAGCTAACGAAGCGACAACTACATTGATCAGAATATTAAAGGGGTCGGGACCACAGATTGGAGACAGATTTCAGAGTAGACGCACATCACCGAGTTATGCGAATGATGTGAAAGGCGCAACTCTCCAGCGCACGTAGAAGACATAAGGGAAAGAACCTGCAGAATGTTCAATTTACGTGCCGTTATTTCAGCCAGGGAAGTCATTGTGGAAATTTTTTTTCTTGTCTCAGAGGACGCATGTAATAGTAGAAAATGTCAGGCAATCATCAAAGGAGGCAGTTTCAGCAGACAGACGATTTTACGAGGGGCATAGTGATCGGAATGAGAAGGTTAGTCCGTACTGCAAATCTCAGCTGACACAGTCCTGGACGCGTCCACAGTGCACCGGCTGTAGCGAAGATGGTTGAAAGAAGAAAATGTGGCAAGTTTGAGAGGTGCCGGTGCAGCTGAAATAACGTCAGCACGTTTGGATCGACACATCTACCTACAAGCGGTGACGAAGCCATTTCTACCTCCACTCTGCAGCATGTTCAAGACGCCCTGGATATTACCATATCAACCAGAACCATTTCCCCTAGATTGGCTGCTAGTAACCTGCACTCATGACGTCCGTTAAAAAGACTGCCATTGACCCCACAGCATAGACGCTAATGTCTACTATGGTACTGGGTTCGAGCTATGTGGACTACGAAATGGCATAGGGTCGTGTTCTCATATGAGTAACGCTTGTATTTCTCCAGTGATAGTCACCGCGTACGAGTACGAGTGTGGAGTTGAAGTTGGAGACTGGTCCAATTCAGCAGTAATTATGGACCGCCCCACCGAGCGACAACGCTGCATCATGGTTTGGAGCGCAATTGCGTACAATTCCAGGTCACCTCTTGTTCGTATTCAGGGCATTGTGACGTCCCAACGATACATGGATGAGGTGCTGTGGTCGGTTACACTCCCTTACCTTCAGAGGTTGCCCAATGCCCTTTATCATCAAGATAACGCCCAACCGCACACTGCTCGCATCAGCCAATGTGTATAGATGCAAGGTGTATAGATTGCTCTACAAAGTGTATAGAGGCTTCCCTGGCCACCGTTCTCTCCTGATTTCTCACCTATTGAACACATTTGGGATGTGATTGGACGCCATTAGCAGACCCTGTCACTACTACGTTCAGAAGACGAACTGTGGCAAATGGTTGACAGGAAATGGAGAACCATTCCTCAAGAAGCCATCCGTTCTCTTATTGACTCTGTACCTAGAAGTGCTGCTTCATGTATCGCCGTCTATGGTGATCCTACAACTTACAGTGCCGACTCTGTTCTCTCTATGTATTATACATATCATTTCGAAATTAATATCACTTATTGGTCGTTGATGTCTCTCTCTTTTTGCCGAGTTTCGTCACTTTCTGGTCACTCCTTCTTGATGTCACATTTTCAATGTGGCGTAGCGTAAAATGCTCTCTCTTCTTACTAAAAATGATAAATTTTCTCACTGATAAGTTCAGTCTTTAAAAATTCTTAACGGATTTTTAAATTCACAAAGTTAATTATCCTTTCCTGATCATCACTATTTTTTTAAAAATAACTTTAAAATAAAATTGCAGTTCTGGACAAGTGAAGTCGAAGTTCATTTCAAAAGACTACAGGATACGGGTTTTAAGAGTCTTGACGCTCATGAGTTTCAAATAAGTTATCCAACAAAAAGGTTTTTCATGTTAACAGTTTTTATTCAATTAATTGTACATTTTCAAGTTTTCATTTCATTAATTGATGTTCTGCTTGTTGATTTTTTTTTTGTGTGTGTGTTTTGCTTTAATAGCATCAACATCATTTATATTTTTCGGTTTGTGAGCAGTGGATTATTATTTGCTGGCTGAAGTAACCATATATATATATATATATATATATATATATATATATATATCTGTGTGTGTGTATGTGTGTGGAATGGCTGATGTTACTAATTGTTCTAATTAAAGAATCAAACTTTGAATATTAGCCCATTTAATATTGACGTTTCACATTAACAATTATTGCACACACTGGACGAGACATTTCACAGTAACATTTAAAAACAAAAATAATTATCAATCGTCTTTATGGCTACGAGAAAATAAGCAATAATAAAATCACAAATCATCTTTATGGCTGCGAGACATCAACAAGGGCATCTTCCTTGTTTCGGTAACTCCAGTCGACTCTCCTTCGAGAGCGGGCTCTCTTTAGTAGCAGAGGCAAGGCCCTCCTCTCTCTCTCTCTCTCTCTCTCTATATATATATATATATATATATATATATATTGTACCGCTTTTCGGGGCTCGTGTTGATTGAGAGTCGATGAAACAATCTCTTAAAAATCTCAAGACTTTTATTCGTAGCAATTTCAACAGGACGCAGGAAATTCCACAGCTGTAGATATCACAATTACACAGCTCTAAATCAGCTAATTTCACGGAAACAGCTCCCAAATGCAGAAGTCTCTAATATCTCAGACAGCTAGCAGCTGCTATGCGCTTAACTAGCAATAAAAAAAATGACCGTCTTCACTGTTGCTCGTCCTCTTCACTACTACTGCTTCTCGCACGCAAGTTGCGTTACCTTCGAGCTGTTGAAGCTGTTGAAAGCTCTACAGGTACCTAGGTGGCGTAGCCGCTTTTCAACCCGTTTCTTGCTGGGAACTGTGAGACGAATGGAGTTATTGAAAGCTGGGCTGGTTTCTTTTACGTGATTGGTTGTGAAGGAGTGCTGGAGGAGTGGGTGGGGAACCAATGGGAAGCTTGCTTCTTCTTCTGCTAGATTTTGTATAGATGTTGTAAGAGAATTTGGACGGTGGTGATAGTGCTATCTGTGTGTGCTATTGGCTGTCCTGGAGTATGGCTTAAGTTAAATAAGAGAGGGAGGTGGGAAGGGCATGCTCGGTCTTGCGGTTTTGAAAATTTAAAACAATCAAGATATTTTTAAGAGAAAATTAATAATTTAAAGTTAATACTCTTATACAAATATTATGGGGGCTCATAAGAGTCAAGAAGAATAATCCTTGGCCTCTTTGTTTTATTATTAGGTTGATAAATTTCTAAATTTTTCATATTTGGATTAATGTTATTTTGTAGGGATGTAAAAAAGTTTTTTGAGATAATTTGTATGTGTTTACGGAAGGTATTTATTTTTAAAACTTTGCGAATATCTGAGTTTTTCATGAAATATCTTGCTTTAGCTATCATTCTGTGGGTTGTATTTTGAATAGTTTCAAGAATTTTAATATTACTTTTGCTAGAAAAACCCCAAACCGGGCATGCATAAGTTATTACTGGGCGCATAACGGAGGTGTAGAGAAGTCGTTTATTTTCTAAAGTCATTTCAGAATTCCGTCCAATTAGGGGGGAAAGTTTTCAAGTTAAGTTACGAAATTTTTCGCGCGAGTGTAGTAGGTGTTGTCACAAAGTGAGTTTTTTTTTTTATCAAAAATGAAACCGAGGTATTTTGTGGACTCAGACCAGGGAATTTGAGTGTCGTAGAGTGTGGGTGGTGGTGGGAGGGTTTTCTTTCTTGTGAAAATAACTGCTGCAGATTTTTCTACGTTAATTTTGATTTTCCATGTGTTGAAGTATTTTTCAAGTTGTTTGAGGTGGAGGTTTAGGGCTTTAGTAACGCGGTTTTTGGATTTTTATATTTTACAAGCACAGCAATGTCGTCTGCATATAAATTGATACTTGTTGGAGAGTAATTCAGAATATCATTAATAAAAATATTAAATAGGATTGAGTAAAGAGCTCTGAACTACACCATTTTTGATTTCAGAAGTGTTTGGAAGGTAAATTCCAACTTTAACCTGGAAAGTTCTCTCTTTAGTATATGAGTAAATGAGTTTGATGAGGGGAGTGGGAAGTGGTTTGTGATTAACTTGTAAACTAGGCCGTCAATCCAAGTTCTATCAAAAGCTTTTTGAATATCTAGGAAAACAACACCTGTGGATTGACGTTTTTCAAGGCCTGAGGCTATTGTTTCTGTCAGTTTAAGTAGTGGGTGTATTGTAGAGAGTTGTTTAACAGAGCCATATTGATTAGGATTTATAAAGTTATTAGTGTTGATGTGTTCTTTTAATCTGTAAAGTATAATTGATCCTGTTAACTTGCTGAGGGTGGAGAGTAGTGAAATAGTTCTGTAACTGTCTGGTGAGTGAGAGTTTTTTCCAGGTTTTAGAATGGGGAAAATTATGGAAGTTTTCCAGGAGTTAGGAAAGTGTTTGAGAATTAAAATTTTATTAATGAGGTATGTGAGAATGAAGATAATTTTTAGTGGTAGGTTCTTTAACATTTTGTTAGTAATTTCATCTTTTCCAGATGCCTTTTTTGGATTTACTTTTTTGATGTAGTCGATGATTTCATCCGGGCAGGCTGGTTCGATGAAATTGTTAGTATTGGAAAGAAAGAATTCATTAATTTTTTTGTTTACTTGGTTATCTATGTTAGTTTCAAAATTAGTTGGTCTAGGGTTTTCAGGGAAGTTGGTGGCCAGGACATCTGCAAGAAAATTCCCTTTTTGTAGATCATTTACTGCTGTACCTTTATTTGAGTTGAAGAGGGGTATGGTTGGTTTTTTTTCTTTTTTGAAAATGTTGGTTGCTTTCCATAGAGAGTTGTCCTGTGTATTAAGGGCTTGCAGTCTAGAGTTCCAGTTTTTTTGTTTAAACTTTTGTACTTCTTTTTTAATATCAACTGAGATTCTGTTTAGTTGATTTTTGATGCATGGGTCGAGAGTTCTTTGGTATAATTTTCTAATTTTGTTCTTTTGTGTGATGAGGTTTTTGATAATTATCTTCGAGAGTCCAGGCTGCTAGTATTTATACTTGGCTTGGCGTGAAAATCTAAGAATTTCGCCAAGGTTCTAGAAGATTCGGCTATCTCGCTTAGTATTGGTCCTATATGGTGGAACTTTCCAGAAACATCTATTTTTTCTCCAAATCTCGCCAAGTGATTGACAATAATCCCGCCAAAAAGTCGCGAAATCCCTAGAAATGCAGTTTTTTTTTAACATTGAATGAGCGATTTTTGCCAAAACTCTGAGTATTTCCGATCTGTCTAAGATATTTTAAGACAAATACAAATAATATTTACATATTTGTAACAATATATATATATATATATATATATATAATATATGCGGTAACTAATTTCTATTATCATGCTCGAATTTTTGTTGTGTAGATTAATTATTTCTTGTGCTGCATAATGTATTTATATTGGAAAGGAACTGAAATTGTCGCAACATCATTCGAAAATATTCATTTTGCATTAATAATTTTACAATTTTACATGTACGTTTGTCAGTTTTACAAAAAGAAAAGAAAAGGAAAAAGTTATATGTTTTTAGTATGATTGAGATTACTTACTTTATGAAATGAAAATTTTAACTAAGGATATATATATAATTTGAAGAATTGGTAAAAGTTGAAAACGATTATTTATTCTATTCTTGTAAATACGTCAACTGTAATTATAATAAATCTCATAAATTAAGCATAATTAAATATTGTATGATTTTTTTTTATAAAACTGTTTACAATGTAGATTGTTTTGAAAATTGGTAATACTTAAAAATTTGTATTTAAACTGTTTTGTGGGAAAACCTTCAAATGATGTAGAGCACCCATATTATGTAACATCAATATTTGTCCTGATTGATATTAATGAGACAATTTCTTTGAACTCCATGAACTCGTATGACAGGCAAATGAAGCGCAAAATATCAAGTGGTCCTCTAGCTGGTATGTTCACATTTTATTAGTATTATAAAGTAGTATAAGCAATTAACTACATGTGCATATTTAATTTACTGAATACATGCATATTCATCAAAGCATACTTTTCAATTTATTTTAAATTTACATTTTATTATAATAATTTTGTAGGCATGTCGAGTCGAACGGTCATAAATTTTGTTTTCATCCTGGTATCTCGGGTCGAACACTTAAAAATTTTGCACAGATCCCTGGCGGAACACCCGTAAATTATGTAGATCGGGGGGGGGGGGGGGGTATGAGATTGTACATCTCAAATATACGATGGTTTGCTCTTACGCAAAGGGCTAGTTTGTCTAGGGGAGTAATTCCATTACCAGATTCTATGATGATTTCGTAGGAATTCAATGATGAGGCTCAACTTATTTTACTTCCTTTATTATTTGGAGATATGAGAAGGGAAACATTTACACTCTGATCTATATACAGGTTACCTCTATTAGGAGTGAACAATTATTTTGAGACGGGTAGAAGGCAATCTGATTAAATTTATCCCATATTGACGATGGGTGTTGGAACGCGCTCTGGCGTTCGGATCATACGTCCGACGAGGGTAATGCGGAGAAGAAGAGCAGTGGAAAGTGGAGAAAAGAGAGCGAGAACGAAATGTCGCTCAATCTTATTTAGGAATAGGTGGTGCTGCATGAGCTATCACATTACGCTAACTCGTGGTGCCATCTATCGAGTAACTGAGGAACTGGTTTTACAGTACATTGGAAAATATAATAAATTCTTTGATAATTACCAGGAAAATCCTATATATATATATATATATATATATATATATATATATATATGATGTGTGTGGTTTTGTAGAAGGAACACCCAATCATAGAGAGAGCTGCCTCTGCTTCTGAAGGAGCGCGCTCTTGAAAGAGAGTCGATTAGAGTCATCGAAAAGAGGAAAATGCCCTTGTTGATGTCTCGTAGATATATAGAAGATTTGTTGTGTTAGAAGTTAAAGACGATTACTTTTGTTTTTAAATGTTATTATGAAATGTCTTGTCCTGTGTGCAAAAAGTGTTAATGTGAAACGCTAATATTGAATGTGCTAAAATATTCAAAGCTTGATTCTTTAATTAGAATGATTAGTAACACCGGCCATCCCACAAATCAGAAGTGGGATGTAGGCGTATTATTGGATGTAAACTGATTAGGATGTAAATTCATGAGGATATAAACTCAATTGGGATATAAAACTCGTTATAGTGTAGGACTTATGATTAAATTTGGAACTGATAGGGAAAAAAGTGTACCAGTTATTGTATAATTGTGTGCTGACTTAAAGGATATAAATTAAAGACTTTGAGAGGAGTCAGATTTATTCTTATTTGCTAATTTAAAGACGAAGATTGGCGATAATAATGTGATAAGTGATGCACTGAAGAATCTGATGAAAGAAAAAAATTTAAACTTTACATAAGTTTATTTTTGATACAGATGGCGATGCTAAAAATACGGAAAGAATAAGAAACTTCACTGGTTTCGAATTCACAGTAAATGACTCTAATTTTAAGTCTAAATTAAAAACTATTAATGATACTTTTTCATTATATGAAATGATTACCATTTATGATATTCTAAATATTGTATTCCATGGAACAAAAACCGAAATAATTATGAAACTATTAGTTTTGTTAAATGATGTTAACTTGCTCTATCAATATGTTCAAAATTCGAATTAATTTGTGTCAGAAAGCGAAACGAGAATAGAAACAAAACAAATCCCATCAGTGCAGAGATAGAACATTAATGAGTCAGCAATTTATTCTGAAGAGCGGTGTTATGATTATGGCGCCACTCGAAATCAAAACATCTCTATAAGCCTTTCAGACGTTGAAAGTGTTATATCTTCTTTTAATGGTGAATTGCATGAAAACATTTCAATTCGGTTGGAGCAGTTTGAGTGGCGGCGAACATGTTTAATTTATCTGACCTACAAATGTTTATTTTCGCTTAACGATTGCTTGGTGGTAATGCTTTATTACTTGTTAGAATCGAATTTAATATCACGTCATATCAGGAATTAAAACGAGTATTGATAGATGAATTCGAGC
Source organism: Nephila pilipes (assembly GCA_019974015.1). Taxonomy (NCBI): domain Eukaryota; kingdom Metazoa; phylum Arthropoda; class Arachnida; order Araneae; family Nephilidae; genus Nephila; species Nephila pilipes. The sequence goes on along the minus strand of BMAW01039401.1, from coordinate 216,373 downwards.
TGACTACTAATTCAGCCCAATTGCATGAAATATTAAGTAAACGTAAAAGGGAAGAATCTGAGTCTATACAGGAATATTATTTTATAACGTAAGAGTAGGGTAATCGAGACAGAATTGAAGATACATCATTAATGCAATATATTATAAGAGGAATTAATGAAAGAAATGAAAATAAATTAGTTTTGTATGGTTGCAAAGACTTACGTAAATTTCGCAAAAAACTAAAAGTTTACGAGGTTAGCAAAAATGATTTTATGAGAGAAAAAAGTAAATATAATTTTAGTTGAGTAAAACAAAAATCTGATAATTTTGTGAATCAGAAATGATTAAGTAATTATGATCAGTATACTAAATTTTGTTTTCATGGAGGTGGTAAAGGACATTTATCTAAATTTTGTACACATAAGAATAAAGGTTTAAAATGTTTTAGATGTCAAACCTTTGGGCATAAGGTATCTGAAAGTTCAGAATTAAATATGGAAACCAAACCCGATGATTAACGTAGAATATCTCAGTATTACGAAACATACATATCTGTTCAGAATGGTTTGTTTCGGTAATTTAAATATTAACTCATTGATGGATACTGGAAGTCAAGCTATGTTAATTTCTAAAAATATATTTGAAAAGTTAAATATTTGTGAAATGATTCAGTGTAATTCAGTTTTATTTGGATTAGGAGATTGTAAAATAAAGCCCTTAGGTATATTTACGGGAGAGATATAAATAGATAACTTGAAGTGTACTACTAACATATGTGTTGTCGAAAGCGGTACTATACCGCATAATGCTATTATAGGACTTGATGTAATTTTGCAAGGTGAAGTTATAATAAATTAAAATGGATTTACAATAAAAAAATAAGTCTCCGTGTGAAAAAAGCGATATTTTATCAGTTTTACCAGTAAACATTAACTTGATGAAATTGAAAAAAATATAGGTTACAATATTTCAAAATCAATTAAAGATGTAGTGCGTCAATCTATATTAAATTTCCAACCGAAGAAGATTAAATCAACTAACATAGAATTAAATATTTTAACTAAAAATAACGAACCAATATATCAACGACCGCGACGTTTACCTTTTTCGGAAAATAAGTCTGTTGACGGTAAAGAAGTAATAGTTGTGCCTGAGAGTATGCAAACTGAAATAATTAAAAAATGCTCCTGAAAAAGGAACACATGGGAGTTAAGTATACAGTGAAACACTTAGAAGATCATTATTTTATTCCTGATGAAAAAAAAAAATATTGAAAGACCAATAGCTAATTGTGTGCATTGTGTTCAAGTAAACCGTAAAAAAGGGAAGCAAGAAGGATTCCTTCATCCAATTCATAAAGATGATAAACCTTTACATAAGTATCATACAGATCGCCTTGACCCCATAGAAAGTACTGCAAAAAATATAAATCATCATCGGACTACAACTTGTGCAGAATTTATAAGATGGTGTGTAACGTATAATATCCAAATATACTTCATTTATTTGACTGTGAATCCATCAATTATGACTTTTCCCCGATTATGACTATTTCCCCCCAAACATAACTGATTTATCTATGTTTTTTGAAGACGTTGGAATAAAAAAGTGAATAGAAAAGGGAAGCGGATGACAAAGCAAGAGGACAGTGTTTTCCGAAGACGATGATGTTCCAAGATTGAAATAAATATTTTTCGAATTATTAACTTGTTACTGCTTTTGAATTTTTTCTTTTCAGCTTTGTTTTTTAGATTGAGGCGATCTCCCTTTTGTTGGAGTCAAAAAGCTGAGGTCATCTTCTTCCAGGAGGGCCGAGTGTGGCTTTATAGAAGAAACACCCGATCATAGAGGGAGCTGCCTCTGCTACTGAAGGAGCACGCTCTAGAAAGAGAGTCAATTAGAGTCATCGAAACGAGGAAGATGCCCTTGTTGATGTCTCGTAGATATATAGACGATTTGTTGTGTTAGAAGTTAAAGACGATTACTTTTGTTTTTAAATGTTATTGTGAAATGTCTTGTCCAGTGTGCAATAAGTGTTAATGTGAAACGCCAATATTGAATGTGCTAAAATATTCAAAGCTTGATTCTTTAATTAGAATAATTAGTAACATAGGCCATCCCACATATATACATACAATACAAATTTAGTGATGTGCTTACTCTGCCAGTAGAAATAACAACTCATGATACCAACACTTACAGTACTACATAGCAAAACATACATTAAAATTGCTGTCATTTACGTTACAAGTCAAAACATATATAACAATGCTACCCCTTGTCACGTTTTGAAGATTGTAAGATTCAACAAATCTCTTAAGCAAAAATTATTACATTAATTTACAGTACGTGGATGGAATTCATGTCAAGCATTTTAGCTGTATAATATTTATAAAAATATAATTTTTAAATATCTATACATAAGCATAGTTGAATTTATCAATATGCTATATTTTTAACTCAAATTAAAAATTAGTAAAGAAATAGTAACACTTTTATTCTTTGACTAACTATTTTCTTTTTTAAATTTGTCAAATTTCTGGCAAACATGTTTTCATAAAAAGATAATAAGTACCGATGTTTGTAAATTCCAGTAATTTTCCTCATATTCAATTAATTGACAAGGGAGTCTTTGGCTGTGCATATGACAAAATAACATTTATTTAGCTAACAAATTTCCATTTGACCTCGAACTTGATCAAAATCAACATGATTTTTTTTTCTTCAAATTTAGGTTTGTGACATTAGACTATGCGGGATTTTCTCTTTACTAACCTTGGTAATTTTAATTGAGATTGATTGCATGAACTAAGCAATTACTTCCCAACCAAAATGAAACGTGATTATGATAATTAGAGGCAGGTAGAAATAAAGTGAAATGAGTTAGATAGGACGGTATATAAGCAGAAGGAAGTCTAGTGGATAGAGGCCGAGTGTGACTAGCACTGCCTTACAAGCGATAGAAGATATCAAGAGTTGTTACGGGCGATAACGGTCGCAGAGGGTTTGAGAAATCAAGACAGCCTCAACTGGAGAGATTTTGGTAAGAGAGTATCAGTTTGTTATAGTTGAATAGGCGAATCAATCTAAGGGGTCACCATGGAGAGAAAATATCCCTCAGACATTGTATTACAAAGCTGACGAATAAATAATTGTGTGACGTTTGACTAGTGTGTCCTTTTGTAGGTTATTGGCTTTTTGAGTTAGTTATATTTGACTGAGTTATGGCACAAGAGTCGGGTAGAAGTGCATCGACACAGATTATCTAAAAAAATTTGGAGGGGGGGGGATATGATCCACAGCAAGTCCTCTATCTCTAGCTGGGCATTTTATTTCTATACGACCTATTTCGCCGCAGTCAGATACAACAAGGCGATCTTGAGATATTCTAAGAAAAATGTTTCTTTATCTAACATCAAACCATATAGCATAAGTATTCCCTTAACATGCTAACATGCTACTTGGAAAGATAATTCAAGAACAGTCATTTTGCTACAGCTTCTTGATCCCCTTTTCCATTCAATGGCTGCTTTAGAAAAACTTTCCCAAGTTCTTTTTTGCCTGTTGCCAACCTTTTTGGCCTGTTTTACAATGTAAAACCTTTCCTCAAAGGGAAGGAGTTACTCTTCCCTTTTTTTTTGGTGATTCCACTTGCACAGCCTGCTTGGTAGCAGACTGTGCAAATACCCTTAATTGCTTCTTTACCTTAAGTAACACCCTTAATTGCTTCTTCTGACAATAAGCAATTCAATACTTTAAAATCAATTGAA
>BMAW01039401.1:198610-212611 GCA_019974015.1 Nephila pilipes | reverse complement strand
TAAAATGTTGAGTTGGTGACTGTTTTCCTGATGCTCAGTTTTGCTAGCATATGAAGTTTCTTCATCGTCTTGTTAGTACTTCCAGGTATACTGCATCAGGCTGATATTTCTTAAACACACACACACACACACACATATATATATATATATATATATATATATATATATATATATATATATATATATATATGGGGGGTGTATGTGTGTTTGTGTGTGTGTGTGTTTTGATTGTGCACTCTTGCGCATGCCAAAATCATAACTTTAAACATACATCTAACCATTTAAGCAATCAGGTCATGAATATTAAAAAATCCAACATTTCGTTACATGATCTAATACAAAAAATAATTCCTTAGAAATACATTTGATTTTAAAATTTTAAATGCAAAATAATTTTGATTTGTATGCTCATTTTTATATATTTACCTTAATAGCTTCTATAAAAGTTGCACATTCCTCTTCAGATGGCAATACTGATTTTTTAAATGCTTCTTCAGGCATTTTTTTCCCGACTAAAATATATAAAAGCAATTGATGCTGAATCAACCTGGTATTGCTATCAATTAATTTGCTTTATGTTCTGAGAAATATTCAACATCCACACACATTACACGAAAAACTTTAAACGGTTTATTTCTTAAACTTCTTGTAAAATTTCTAACAAAATGATACAATTTTCCTGTTTTCTGCACACAAGGGAACATACAAATATATCGAAAACTTATTATTTTTGACAGAAGTTTGCTTCTGAAGAAGAAATTTCTTTATATTGCATTGGTTATAATAAATACTCATATATCTTAAGTATTTCATTATCAAAATTTATGTAGAACTTTTTAAAATGAAAAGCTCACTTAAAAGTGAATCACTAATCTCTAACTATATCATTACATTTACTTTCTTGCTTGTTTTATTCCACAGACACACCACAGGTGTTGATGCAAGGTTCTCCTCCTTATTTGATATCTCTACTGCAAACAGTGCTGAAACGTGAGGATAAACTTCTCTCTAGAGTACAAAGCATTCTCTTTCCTCTAGGTAGATACAAATTCCTCCAAATTGGATTGGAGGATATAACTTCTAATTATAAGAAAATACATGATTATTCCCTACCTGATCAAATAGATCAGGAAATTTGTTCCCATTGTACATCAATTTTTCTTCATACTGGGCCTTTGATATTGTGTCCAACTTCGTGTAATATTTGCTCAACATGAATATCTACTAATTATGTAAATCAAGAAATTAATAAAAACATGCTACTGGTATTTTTGGTAGCATGTTATAACTTATGAAATATGATGCATGACATTATGGATTTAATATAATGGTTGAATCACGGTAACAAATTATAAATTATTTGGCAATCAAACACAGTAATTGGTTAAACTGAAATTTGCATAAAATTAACAAAATATATATAAGAATTTTTTTTTAAATACAAGAAAAGAATGTAGATTCGATATGTACTCATAATTTGGTCAATAAGTCACAAATAATAAATTTAATATTAGCACAAAATTAACTCAATACGGTACTTTTCCATTTCGCCGGCGCAGGCGATAAGGTCACCAAAAATTATACAACCAAAGCCAAACGGCGTCAGTTGTATTCAATGTAATTTAATGGGGCATAAACATTTTTACTGAGTGTTGCAGCCAATAAAGTCTGCTTGGTGAGATTTGCACCGTCAAAATGGAAAAGTACCCTAAATACATATAATAAAAATATTTTCAAAGTATGCAGGAATACTTTTACTGATATAAAAAAATTTCGGATTTGAAAGTCAAACAATGCACTAATTGTTTGACTTTCAAATAACATATAAATTCTAACAGAACATAATGATATCATGATCATGGAAACATTCAGGATAGCGGAGCTGTTTATCCTATTGCCTCTATCGAAGACGGATCAAGTCTCTCCGACGTTTTTCTCCTACGCGTAAACCTTCGTTCATTGGTCCAGCACTCTGTTTTCTCTCTTTCCTTGTATCCACCCACGACGGCAGCAAACCATGGTGGGCTCAGAATATTTTATACGTACGAATAATTTGGTATATAGACACATTAGTTATTCTTAATTATCAAAAAACAAATATAAATGGAAAGCTTTTTCCAAAAAGACTTATCATTACTTTTTTCCTTTGGCAAAGAAGAATAAGTGAGAAATCAAATATGTGCAAATGCAGCAAAAATATTCCTAATTCAGCAAATTGCAAAAAAAAAAAAAAAAAATCAAATATGTCACATCAAAGCAAATACCTTACTAAGCAAGACTACATTACATAAATATTGTATCGTTCGCCAAAAATCGCGATAAAGCAAGCAATTATATTAACCTTTCCCGTAGTGAGCTAAAAAAAAAAGATAAGGTATTTTAGCATAAATAAAGAGAGAAAATGTAAAAGCCTTGGGAACTGAGAACCGGTAAAGGGTAAGGTTTGCAACCGGTTTCCGTTCATTGTTGCTTATAAAGTCGAATTCGCCTATACATACTTTATTTTATTTTCAAAGCTCTAAATTTGTATACTACTACTACTAAATTACATGGAAAACGAGCTCCAGCGAGTTTGCCGCTTCTGCTCAGTATTTATGAAAAGCTTAAAAGAACAATTAGAAAATTATTTAATGTCAAATAGGCTATTAAGATTAAATTATCATGTTGGGGGGAGGTAAACAGCTGGGTTGTTTGCGGTAATTGCTGCAACCATTCCCACTTTCTCTTCGGGGTGAAGGGAAGGGCTATTTTATTCGTTTGTAGAGATCAATGTCAATGAAGATTTGAAGTTATTGTTGGGTAGTATTATGGAGGTTTAAGTGGCTGAGGCCATTTGGAGGGGGGGGGTTGTATGCAAAGTTTTGCTCATTATTTATATCCGTGAATATGGTTTGAGCTTTGACCAAGGGATTTGCCTGATTTTCAATGGATATGAATATACTTCTCGAAAGCTTGGTGATAAAATTATCAATGCATTCAATTTGCAGATCATTATGTATTATAGAATTTCTGACGTACCATGGAGCGTTTGTCATGATTCTAAGTACACTGGTTATCATAAATTAAGGAAAAATCACAAAAATAGCGATAACTCTTTCAAAAGTAAGCCAAACCGTGCAAAATTTGCATATGTTGTCCACTAAGAGTAGCTGAGTAAAATTGCAATATGCAAATTAGTGACGCTGCACTCGGCTTACGTCATCTGCCTGGAGCATAAAAGTCCAAGTTTGAGAGAAAGCACACAAATTTTACTGTGATTGCGACATTGAAAATCTGAGATAGCCAATTCGTAATAATGACCTCTAGGCATCATTTGCCTGAAGAACTACGATGGAGAGCCATCGGGAGACAAGAGGCAGGGCAGAGTCAATCAGAAGTGGCCAGATGGCTAAATGTGAGTCCATCTGTGGTTCATAGACTTTGGAGGCAATTTCAAACCACAGATTCGGCATCTAGGAGGTTCAGTCAAGGACGGCCAACTGTTACGACCAGTGCCGATGACCGATATTTGACATTAAGTGCACGCAGGAATAGAACCGCTACTCCGACACATCTTAGATCCTCTCTTGCTGCAGCCACCGGAAGGTTGGTGTCAACGTCAACTGTGCGCAGAAGGCTCCACGAAGGTGGTCTGTATGCGAGACGACCAGCCATTTGCGTGCCGCTCACATCACGCCATAGGAGAGACCGTTTGCAGTGGGCCCGACAACATGTCCACTGGACGTCAGATCAATGGAGGCCTGTTCTCTTTACGGATGAGTCCAGGTTTAGTCTAGAAAGTGACAGTAGACGTTATTTGATATGGAGAGAACCTGGGACCCGTTATCATCCATCAAACATCCGTGAAAGAGATGCATACGGAAGAGGCAGTGTCTGTGTTTGGGGAGGCATATCCTTAGGAGGGCGCACAGACCTCCATGTCTTTCCAAGGGGAACCGTGAATGCTCAGGTTTATCGAGACAACATCCTTGATGCTTATGTGCGCCCATATGCCGGGGCGATTGGTGATTGCTTCCTGTTACAGGACGATAATGCAAGACCACACAGAGCTCGCATTGTTGATGATTATCTTCAACAGGAAACAATTACGCGCATGGAGTGGCCAGCTCGATTCCCGGACTTGAATCCTATCGAGCACGTTTGGGATGCTCTAGGGAGGCGTGTATCTGCCATCAATCCGCCCCCTCAGACCCTTGCCGCGCTTGCATCTGCTTTACAAGAGCAATGGCTCTCACTTCCTATTGAACTGATAGACCGCATAATTGAAAGCATCACACATCGCTGTTTGTGCTGTATTGCTTCTAGAGGCAATCATATTCCATATTAAAGGTACTTTTTCTATTGCAAACCGATACTTCCAATTTGTTTATTTTATACATGTGCTAATTTCTATACTACTATTAATGTCTGATAGTTTCTTTTTATGTTGTTTAATACCTTACTATGTGTTGTATATTGTGGGTAAGTTTCATAAAATTCCATGTGTAATTTCTTGAGTTATCGCGATTTTTGTGAATTTTCCTTAATTTATGATAACCAGTGTATTTTGTTTTGTAATGTTTGTATGTGTTTCAGGTGAGTCGGGGCTGCAGCCACCCAAACACTTGAGGCGTAGATAATAACTGGGCGTAAAATCTGCATATAGAGTAGGACTTTATTTTTGAGTAAAAGTGGTGAATGTCTGCCAATAAGAGAAATACAGAGAAGGATCTTATTCCAGAATTTATCTTTTTAAGTGTTTTGTGTGTTTGGAATAAGTCAATTTTTGATCGATGAGCAGACCCAGATATTAAATCTCCAGTACCCTCTGATTTCTTCGTCGGTGTGTGGGGTTTTGTCTTCCTTTGTGGAAGAGTATTGCTTATGATTTGTCGACATTTATAGTTATTCTCCAGTGTGTAAGCCATTTCTCCAGGGTATGTAGATAGCGTTGCATTGTTTTTAGTGTGAGTTTGAAGTTTTAGCCCTGATGTAACACCACGGATTTGTTCGCAAAGAAGCAAGTGGTGATGGCGTGATGTGGGAAGAAATGCGTGTACAAATTGTACAAATGGGACCAGGGGGTACCGTCTTGGGGTGTTCCCGCAGGAATTCGGCCCAGGGTGGAGTGAAATTTATTTATTCTGACACTGAATAATCTATTCCTTAAAAAATTCTAAATCATTTTGACAATGTAGATTGGAAAATTTAGTTTTATTAATTTTTAAATAAGTCCGTCATGCCACATTTTGTCAAAGGCTCTTCTTACATCTAAGAAGACCTCAATGGTATGACGTTTTAGGACAAATCCTTCGTTGATAATGTTAGTAGCTCTGATGAGTTGCTGTGTTGTGGAGTGTCCCTCCCTGAAACCGCACTGCTCCGGGGGCGATACAGTTTGTGATTGAAATGTATTTTTTTAATTCTGCTTAATAGAATTATTTCGAATACCCTAGCAGTGTTGCAGAACAGACTAATCGGTCTGTAAATCTGCAGGAAATTATAGTTTTTATTTGGTTAGGGAAGCATTATCAGATTTGCCGATTTCCAGCAAGTGGGAAAGTGATTATAAGTAAGACATTTATTGAAAATTTTTGCTAAGTGAGTTAATGCATTAAGGGAGAGAAGTTTAAGTGCATGGTTGGGAATAGAGTCCGGTCCCGAGGCTTTTTTTTTTTTTTTTATTATTTTTTAGTCTTTTAATTATGTTCATGATTTCCTTTGAGTTGGTGAGAGGTGGTGGGGGATCCAGATTTTAATTGATGAAAAACTTTTTTACAGTTTTTTCAACTAATTCAATTGTGGCGTCTTCATAAGGTTCTACATTTTCGGTGAAAGTGTCTTCTACTATATTTTTTAAAGACCTCAGCCTTTTCTTCATCTGTATAAACTATTCCATGAGGACCATGTAGTGTAGGAATTTCAATAGGTTAAATTTTTATAGAAAAGTAGCTTATTGTTGATGGAGTGAAAGTTGCTACGAATGAATTTACTATTTCAGATCCTACTAAAAATTATGTCGATAATTGAACAGGCTTTCCTGTTTTTTGAATAATTTGGTTATTTATATTGTAATCAAAACTCTCGCTAAGTAATATTTGCTTTGTATTTTTAAAGTATTATGCTAACCACTTCACTCTTATGTTGTCTTTATGCTCACCAAGTTGAGCTTTTCGACGAGCCCTTGATTTAATCACTACACTTTAGTAACAATGCATCTGGCATGTTATTCGCCACTGATATTCATTTCTAAAATTATTACTGAAATTAGAGAAAATAGTAAACATGATGGCTGATTCTCGGGAACCACCTCCTTTTGAAGATACTCAGGGGGATGCTGAAAATGAAGATATTTTCAAGTCAGCTTTAGAAGTAATTGTAATGATTATATTATATTTAAAAACTCTGTGCTGAATTACTTTCTTGGAACTTAATATTTGTTTTGCAAATGTAATTTCGTTCGCTTGCCTGAAAGGTGGTTCTAGAAATAAGTTTCCAAGTGTCATTAATTTTTGATCGAATTGTTTGAATGTTGTAATATTGTGATTATAAAATGTGAAAGAGTTAAATGATTGATGTGAACTGATAGCTGAATTTTAGAATGACATTCAGTTTGAAAAGATTTCTATAGTTTTAAATTATATTTTGGTTTCGTTAATACTGCCTTAACACCCGGCATAATGATTAAAGTTCAATAGTAAATGTTGTGAATTATATTTGTTGTCTGTAACTAAAAATGCTTGGAAAATTTTTTTTAGTTGAAGGGTTTTGTGTGTTATTTAAGCTATTGTTAATTGTGGCTGATAGGCGTTAACCTACATAAGATGGCATAAGTTTTCCTAGTTTCTTTTTTGTTCTGTTTGCGTTTTTTTGTTTTGAGAAGTAATTACATTTAATTTGGTGTGAAATTGTTATTTAAATAAACTGTATTAAATAAAAATTCTTAACACTTCGTGAAATTAGTTACGAGTCGTGTTTGAGGTAGAAAAAACGGAAATACAATTTATTCACCAAATACATATATTTTTCATTTCTGGCTGTGAAAATTATTTGTTTTTTCGAGAAAATTGTCATAATTTTTTAATTTCTGTGTTATAAATGAAATTTTTAGATCAATTCTAAATTTTATTTTACTTAACATATAATTTCTCCAAATTTTTATTATTTACTTCCATTTAAGAAGATATTACAATAATAGTGAAATTGAGTTCTAAATAGTTTACTGCTATAAATTGTTACGAATTCTGATTAATGAATTAAATGTTCTTGTCCATTGACCAAAAAATTAATGGAGAATTTAGACCAAAATTCATTTGTATAATTTAATTAAGTTTACATTAAATTCCATTATTTTCCAAAAAAATAATAAAATTTAACCAGAATGTCTAACAGCTACATTATTCAGGTAACCAAAATTCTCTAATGGCATTCAAAATCATGACAAATGGATCTTTATGAAGAAGAGGCCACATTAATACAAATCTTAGTGCTGTTATGTAGTTATACCATGTTTTTTGTTTTGCCATTTTGTTGAATTCCATGGTTTTTGATGTTTTATGAATGTGTTCCTGTATCAGGGTCAACAAAATTATCAGTCAATTAATTTAAAATGCTCAAAGTTTGCAGATATCGATTCTTCTGTTTGTTTTCCGAGAGGCAGGAAGAAAATTGTGGATCCTTCTTCGATATTTTGTTTTATTTTTTCCAAAAGAGTATTTGCCTTTTTATTCAGTACTCATTCAGTGAAGCATTTGTTGGTTTCTCCAGAAATCCCACCAAAGATAAGTGTTTTTGACAACAATTTTCCAATTGGTTTTTCCATCAAAAAGTCATCAATTTTCATAAATTATTCAGGGCCTCTGTTTTTTACTTTTCTTTAGATAACGAGCTATATTTACCTATTTCTCTCAAGTAATTGTTCCAGCTAATTACTATTTAAGTGGCTGAATCCTTATGGTATATTTCCCATTTAAAATGCGCTTTGGACCTATTGTCAATAAACCTTAGTATAGTTACCAACATAATTTTGAATCCTTCCAACTGTGTTCCTTTTAGAATTTATATCTGCTTGTCGCAGTCTTTATTGTTACTTTTCCATTGCGTATTTGTTTTCAAATGGACATATCATTCCTGTTATTTCATGCCTTTCTTCTGTCATACATTGATCCCATAATTTAGGGAACATTCAATTACATTCTCTTCCGTAGAAGGTAGGTCTCAAATTTTAACCATTTTTCATACCAAAAATGAAGAAAAATAAGAACTTGTAGACAAGGTTATTGTGTTTAAGTGTGCGTAGGAACATTTTTCATTATTGGCTGTATATCACAGCATTTGGCAATGGTTTTTTGATTTGATGAAAATGGTTGGCAGGCTAATATATAAGTACCAAGTTAAAATTTGTACAGTCGTTGATAGTTTTTGATGTGTATTTGAATGTATAATGATATCTTTTTGTTATAGTACTGAATCCTAATCTGAACTGTAGGCATAGATCTTCACACAGATAGAGAAAAATATTTAGTTTTGTATGCTTGAAGTATAAAAATCGAGCATTTATTAATGAAGAATATAGCAGGCATTTGTCACTAATTTAATCACAAAATTGGGAGCAAAAGGAATTACTGAAACTATTTCATTATTGTATTTATCTGTAGGTAATTATAAAAGTAAGAATATCTGGTTATATTTTAAGTATTTGCTATATATTTTGAAAATACAGTTAAAATTTTTATCAAATTGTAAAAAAAAATCCTACTTATGTATTTAAAAATAATTTTAATGTTGTGGAAATGAATAAGTTGTTAAAAACGAAATAGTGGCCCTAAATAAGACAACCATTCACATTATTATGAAAAGTAAAAATTAGTATTCTGTGAATGATTTCTCTTGTAATTGAAATAAGAGGGCTATATGTGTATTGCATATTACAATTGATCTGCATTTTACAACTTTGATGTGATGTGGAAGTTAAGTAGTAGAGGTACCAGCTTGTGTTGTCATCCTTGTCATTTGACCATAGCTTAAAATAAGTCTAATTAGTAGCTCTTTTGTAGCCTTTGGTACAACTTTAATTTTTAAACTAAGCCAAAATCAATAACCTTGAGAAAAACTGGCAAATTGGGCCTTCAGTGTGATTAGCACTGATATGGGTTTTTTTTTTTTTTTTTTGTGATTGTTATAAAACTGGCAAATGAAAAAATATATTTGGGAACATGCAAGTGATTTTGTTTGCCATGATCACTAGTTTCGTAAATGATTTGTTGATATATTCTTATGCGCTAAAAAGTCTGCATGTCTAGCATAACTGAAGAGTTTGTCTCTATTTTATTACATATATTATCAATGATCTGTTTCTAAAAAGTATGGAGTAAATTATCTTTTAATCTATGAACTTTGTTATCTTTTATCATCCAAAGTCAAATTGATACTAATAATTGATACATTTTTGTTGATGATGCATAGTGTATTTGAGAATTCCAATTGCTTCTTATAAAATGCATTCAAGGCAGAAATTTTGTATTAAATATGTTTCAAAAGAAGTATGTATAAAGTAGTATTTGCCCTCTTGTTTTGAACATCTATTTGTTGAAAAGTTTGTTGCCAACTGCATTCAAGTTTATATAAAAATTAAACCTTAATTTCTTTTTTAGTAGTTATTGGGAACATTTTTGCAGATCAATGACAAATTGCTTAAATTCAAATTGATTTTTTATTTTTTAAAATTTTTATGATGAATAATTAATACTCTAATTTTCATAGAAAATGAGTTATGAAATCTAGCTGCATGCAATGCATTTTAACACAAATAAGAATATTTTATAAATTGTATGAATAGAGGAAATAGCATTAAACAAATAGTTCTCTGAAGTAATCTTTTAAAACGTTAACCAAGGAAATAACTACTTTTTCAGAAAATTTAGAATTGATTTTTTTTTTTTTTTTTTTTGTTTTTTTTGTAAACTTTTTATAATTTTTCTTTTATAGTCACAACCAAAAGATGAGCTTCATAGAAATGGAATTGATGATCTCATGAGTGGTAAGTGCTTAAATATATTGAATGCCATTTATTAATCTGTATATCTCTTTAAACATACAATAAGTATACAAATATTATTGTATGATTTATATTATTAGAATATTTATAAGTATTTTATGTCTTTAAAAAGCTTTTAGGCATGCAATCTTTTTAATAAGATATTAACATTTAGTTGATTATGTGTAGGAAATTAGATCCATAAATCCCTACTAGAAAACAGAATTTTTGCTCCTGATGTCAACAGAAACACACATGATTAAAAAGAGTTGAAGAATAACCCTCATGATGGAGAGACCTGAGATTGAAGCCCTCATAAATGAAAAATAACTGACCATGAGTAGGTGGCCTGACCTAAAAAATCTTGTTAGGAGTGACATTGTGGACACAGTCTCTTCAATCCCATGTAAAATTGTACTCATGTGTATTTAATTCATCAACCTGCCCATTTACCTATGGCCATAATAAATATATAATTTGAATCCAAAGGAGTGATTGAGTAAACCTATCTATATCACTTATGGTAGATTAATGGGAATTGATTTTAATTTGTAATCGAACTCATTTATTTGAGACTAGTTATGTTTAATATTTTATGCATTGCAGTATACTTTTAATACATTTTGCTTTAATTAAAATATTTCTCTAATTAGCTTAGATGTTAATATTATAAGTTAAAAAATTTCTACCTTTAACTTTTATAAAATTATTTGATTTCCATGGTAGAATAGACAGTGATATAGAATATTAGGTATTTTCTTGTTATAGCAGCCCCAATGATAAATCACCCAGAGATAATGTGTTTTGACAAGGTTGGTTATAAATTCTAACCAAATGTTTGTATTCCCAAAGAAATGGAATGTATTTAGCTTATTGACATTTCTTTTTCGTTAATTTTTTCAATTTCGTTTTTGCTTGTTAATGTCCCTAATTTCCCATTGATTTTTTTTAAAATTGCTTATTTTTTTTTTTTTTTTTAAATATGCAGTTAACCATCTTTAACTTACCTAACAATGAAATCGATGCTGTATTATTTTCTCAAGAATGAGGTCTTTACTGGACGTACAAGTATGTAAAAAGGGCCATGACTGGAAGCAAAGCAGTATGTTGATGATGGAACCATTTGGAAGCACAATGTGAAAGGACCTTTGTGTCAGAAATTTGTTCAGTGATTTCAGAACCTCATTTGTGATTTATCTACTTTTGGCAGAGGAGTTGACATTACTACTCGTTGACATACCGCTCTCGTACCAAATTACGATTACACCTAGATAGTCATCAGTTGCCTTTCGATTCATTGTTGATGTACTATAACTGGGAATTACTGGATATTGGTTGAAGATATTGTATTTGTAGAAAATTGAATATTTTTCCGAATTGAACTTTTTGATCAATTTAGAAATCTAAACAGCAAATTTCATTTGTAAAATTCTTTAATTAAAAATAATATATAATTTTTTTCTAACTTTGTAAAGGACTATTAGTGTAAAGTTACTAAGTAAAGTGCTATTCATTGATTTCATAAAAATTATGTAATTTATAATTACTCTTCTAAAACAGATTAAAAATTACTGAAAAATAAAATATTTAGTTTTTTTTTAATTCTTCATTACTCTCACTTGCAAGTATATGATGGTAGAATTTTTGTAGATAAAAATTTTTATCTAGGGGGAGGCGAAGAAGTAAGCTTAGATGATGATACGCCTGCTGCTCAACCTGCTCAATCTAAACTAGAATTCCGTACTCCGGAGGAGGAATTCAACCAGACCAGTCCGGTGACCACTTCCCCACCTGCAGAAATGAAAATCTCTGAACCACCCAAGCCACAGGCTCGTAAGAACATTAAGAATGCTGAAGAGGTATTTAATAGCGGAATATGTATTTAAATTGTTTGACAGTCATAAAGATTTTTAAGTAATTAAAAGTTGTAAACTTAATATTTATCTATTTAAGCTTTGTTGATATCAATGTAAAAATTAACTTTTGGTTTCAAATATTGTGAAGATTCTAATTTTAATCAAATAATTTAATGCATATAATTATTACTTGCTTGCCAATTATGTATATAAATTCATTTTAAAAATCCATTCATCTCGTTAGATTTTTTTGTTGTCTTATAAATCTTTTTTTAGTATACCATGACTTGTTTTGTAAGTAGTTACAAAAAAGGTTAAAAAAATTTGTTTGAAAATTACTATTTCTAATTATATTATCACAAATAAAACATTTAGATTTTATTTAATATAATTATGTTCTTATACAGCAAGAAGATGTGTTTCTTGATATATCTGTGTCTGATCCTCAAAAAATTGGTGATGGAATGGGTGCTTATGTCGTGTACAAAGTATCAACTAAAACAAATCTTCCTTACTATAAAAAGAAAGGGTTTTCTGTCTCTAGAAGATTTAGTGATTTTCTTGGTCTCCATGGAAAATTAGTTGAGAAACACTTACATTTGGGGCGTATCGTCCCACCTGCACCCGAGAAAGATATGATTGGTAATATTAATTGAAACCATTTTATTTCATTACTTAAACGACTTTTTTTTAGAGTCTAACTTTTTCTGTTTTCAATAATTTCATGCTTTATTTTTTGAAGATTTAAATAAATTAATCTTATTGTAAATAGCTGGACAAAAACATTTTTCAAGATTAAGTCAATCTAGAATATATTTAAAATTCATTTAATTGAACATAACATTTAGATTTGAATTTTTGTACATTCAATTAAAATTGAAAATTATAATTAAAGAACTATGATATCACAATGTATGCTTTTATATTTGTAATAAGTTAGAAAAATGCATATTTATTAATTAGTTTGGTTTTTGTTAATTTTTTGTAAGCATTTAAATTTGTAAATCTTAAAATAAAAACTTTGTCCTGGATATCACGTTAATGCCCTTAACATTGTATATTTTATATCATTCTATTAATTTCTTTGAAATGATTGTTATATTGGAAGTATAAATATATTATTTCAAATGTATAAAATTTCCTGGGGTAGTTTTTGAGTTACATTTTCATTGCAAATTGAAAATATTTTCTTATAGTTAATTTACAAGGAATATCAACTTTAAATGACTTTTTTTTAATTTTTATTTTAGGTAGAATATTAGTTTATTCTATCTAAAGATCAAAAATTTAGATTATCTGTCAATATTTTCAAAATATTTTGTCCAAGATGGGCATTTGTTGATTATTACCTATTGTATTCTGAAATTGTGTAAGAGTTTGAAATATGTAGTGTGTATAATGTATAATTTTTCTGTATCATATACAGCAATCTTTCTATTTCTGTGAGAAATTAGTGCCTTAAAAATGCACATAAAGCAAAATCATTAAAATATGTTACAAATTAGGATCATTTCTGCATTCTCAAATATGTATTTATATCTTTTTAAGGCAGAAAAATGAAAAAAGTCTTAACATGAAACTGTTGGATGTAATTATCATTTATTTCCATAGCTTTTCTCAAATGTTTTATAGTGGTGTGTTTGTTCTAGTATTTCAAGCCTATTAAAGTGAATCTATATAAATGGAGGGAATTATTGTATGAAATATTTATTTGTATGAGAGTGTATTAAATTGAAAGTCAACTCCTAAGGATTTTTTTAAAACAGTTTTTAACAAAATTAGTTTTTTGAATTGGAAATATTAAAGTCTTTCTGCAATTAATTAGGCATGACCAAAATCAAAATGTCAAAAGATGAAACTGTTTCATCTGCTGAATTTGTGGAGAAGAGACGTATTGCTCTTGAACGTTACTTAAATCGTACTGCTGAACACCCGGTTTTGAGGATGGATCCCGACTTCAGAGAATTTTTAGAAATGGAAGTTGATTTACCACGAGCCAAAAGTACATCTGCCCTCAGTGGTGCTGGAGTTTTGAGGCTTTTTAATAGAGTGGGAGATTCTGTTAATAAAATGACATTTAAAATGGATGAATCAGATCCAGTAAGATACTTTCTTTATTTTATATACTTT